>VZSV01000118.1:249421-279561 GCA_013398735.1 Nothocercus julius
CATGATCCCAGAATCCCAGAATCACAGAATGGTTAAGGTTGGAAGGGACCTCTGGAGATGAGATCGCCCGCTGCTCAAGCAGGGTCACCTAGAGCACATTGCCCCGGGCTGTGTCCAGATGGTACTACCTGGACAAGGAAGGAGTCTCCGAAGCTCTCTAAGCATCTCTTCCAGTGCTCTGTCACCCTCACAGTGAGGAGAGAAGGTTCTGCTCATGTTCAGATGGACCTTTCTGTGTTGCAGTTTATGCCCATTGCCTCTTGCCTTATTGTGGGCTACCACTGTAGATTTTGGCCCCATCCTCTCTACACCCTTCCTTCAGCTATTTCAAGCACTGATAAGATTCTGCTGTCTTCTCCATGCTCCTCAATCTTTCCTCTGTGTCTCTTTTGCCCCTGTGAGTTCAGTGCCAGACACAGGATTGGAGATACGGCCACAGCAGTGCTGAGCAGAGGGGCAGAATGCCCTTCCTGAGCCTGCTGGCAATGCTCTTCCTAATGCACCCCAGGAGACCATTGGCCTTTGGCCACAAGGCCACATGGCTGGCTCATGATTACCTTGTTTCCCAGCAGGATGCTCAGGTCCTTCTCTGCAGAGCTGTTCTCCAGCAGGTCCCCCCCTAGCCTGTGCATGGGGTTATTCCTCCCCAGGTGCCGCACTCTGGAATTCCCTTCACTGAACGTCGGGAGGTTCCTCTTGGCCCATATCTCCAACCTCCCAAAGCCCATCTGAATGCCCTGAGGCTGATCCGTAGCTGCAGGCATCCCACTAGTCTCTATGCCCCTGAACAAAACTCTGAGTGCTGCCTTTTTGCCATGACTCAAGGCATTTTGCTGTCTGCTCAGCTAGCTCACACTTCCCAGTTTCGCTGTTGAGGATATTATGGGTGACAACATCCAAAACCTTCCTGAATTTAAGGTAGACAGCATGCAGTTCTCTCCCCATATGTACCCAAATAATTAGTCCATCAGAGAAGGACTGATGAAACATGATTATCCCTTAGTGATTCCATGTTACTTATCACCTTCTTGACATGCTTACAGATGACAGACAGGAGGAGCTGTTCCATCACCGCTCCAGGGATGGAGTGAATGACCTGTAGTTTCCTGGTCCTCCTTCATGTCCTTTTCAAAGATTGCAGTGACTCTGGCTTTCTTTCAGTCCTCAGGCACCTTCCCTGTTCTCCACAACCTTTCAAAGATGATGGAGAGTTACTTAACAATAACATCTGCCAGCTCCTGCAGTACTATTGAGTGCATCCCATTTGGGCCCGTGGATAAGTGGATGTCCAGTTTACCTAAATGATCTCTAACCTGATTGTCCCCAACCAAGGGAAAGTCTTCCTTTCTCTAGACTTCTTCTCTTGTCTCTAGGGTCTGGGATTCCTGAGTGATGGCCAGAGCAGTAAAGGCTGAAGTAAAGTTGGCATTCAGTAACTCTCCCTTCTCTGTGTGGTTTGTCACCAGGACATACACCCCATTCAGCAGTGGACCCTCATTTTCCCTAGTCTTCTTTTTTGTACTAATGGATTTGAAGCAGCCCTTCTTGTTGTCATTTTGTGGCTTTTTATTTGCTCAGCAATTTAGAGCTAACCAGATATCTGGAGCTATTGCAGTATTTACAGTGATTTCACAAGCTTATGAGAACCATGAAAAAAACTACTGCTTTGTCAGTAGGTGTCACCTTGGCCTTTTCTGTTAACCACCCAAAAACCTGTGCCTGATCTTGATGGTATTAGCCACAACCACAATGTTCCTGAGATCCTTCAGACTTACCTCACTTTGTTATTTATTCTTAACTCTTGTAAGCATCTGAGACTAATGCAAAGGAGAACTGTATGGTCATGGTGATACTATGCTCCACTTTACACTGGATGAGGTGTTTGAACAGGAGTTAAGTAAATAAGTGCTACTAGTAGAGAGGTTCTGAGAATAAATTGATGATATCTGTCTGCACTCACACATCCACAGATGGAAGCTGCTGGAAGGCTTTTTATCAATTATACATTGGAATAAACAATTTTTGCAGCCATGTCTGGGATGGTCTGATGTTTCCACGGCACATGTTCAGTTTTCAATGTCCTGGAGGACCCTTAGCGTTTGTGGGCCAGCAGTTTCAAAGACAACTGCTGATTTGAAGTGTCCATTTAAGCACTCCTCATCAAGCTCCCCTTAGCCTGTAGATCATGTTGTTGTTGCTGCACCACAGCAGGGATCGTTGGGCCTTATCACAGCTGCTCAGTATGGCAAAGAAGTTCCTCTGCAGTTTCACGGACAAGAAAGGGGATTGCAAATTCTTCTACTCTAAGAGTGGCAGTTATGTTAATGCATGGGTCAGGCATTCCAGCCTCAGAAAATACTGAGCTATAGGACACAAGATGAACAAACTGATGAGTGTCATCACCCAGCGTAGTGTCTTGCTGGGTGTGTTATGAGACTGAGCTGCACATGACAGCTCTGCAGCAGAGCTTGAAGGACATGCTGAGACCCATGCAAAGAGTTGGCTGCTGAGAGTGCATTTCATGCAAGTATAATTAGGCAGAGGTAGGAACAGAGACTTGAGAAATACAGGATCTCAATTAAAATAGACCGATTGCACATGTCCAATTTAAAGAGTCCTTAAGACTTAAAATTAACAAGGCTGAACTGGGATGAATACATGGAAGGCATAACCAAGTTCTGATGCTTCCATAAAATACCTCATTGAAATGCTTTGCTGCTAGGCAGTACCTTGGCACTGCATCCAAAGGGCAAAGAAAAGAAAAAGAAAAGGACCTCTGCTCAGCAACTAAATATGCTAAATATGCAGAGCTAGCAAACAAGAAAGTTGTCACTGTTCACTGAGCTAATAACATAGTCTAATCCATTGCAAGGCTGGGAGAAAGGTATCTTCTTTTTTCCATATTCCAGGCATCTCAGTTTTAAAGAGATGATGTATTTTTGTATGTCAGAAAGTCAAGCTCTGGCTAATAAGGCATTTAACATAAATGACATGAGTTTGACAAAGAAGTGACAAGTAAGCAGAATATGATGCATATCCTACCCTCTGGCTTCCCCCAGAGATACCTCTAACTCTCGAGCTAACTAGACATGCACAAGCAACAGATTTGCCAAGCATTTAGCAAGCTTTACATTCACAATAGTTTATTTGCTATGAGCTAATTTAACAAAAAAATCCTAAAGATCCTCCCTTGCTATCAAAAGGCAGGGATAATAGAGTGAATGCTGCGTGCTATGGATCACCTCCCTTCAGCCCTACAGTGTTGTACACCAGGTCACTCCCACTGTTTGAAGAGCTCAGGATGAGACGCCTGCTCTCTGAGACTCCCTTGGTTACTACCTGCTAACAGGTACTACAAGTAACCAGTATGACTTCCCTCAGCTTGCTTTTACAAGCATTCATTCAGGCCTAAGCCAGAAGGTGAAGTGTAATCGCTGGCACATGATGCTATGAATGTTGCAGTGGGAGGATTGTGACGAGCCATGAATGTTTAATCAAAGCTCTGTCTTATTTATAACCTCCAATATGAACCAACTGGAAGTTGTTCATACCAGTCTTCCCACATCTTCCTCACCTGCAACCTTACTGTACATCCCTAACCTCAACACCTCTGCAAGGGAATTCTATAGGAGGGATGCATTTGTCCTTCAGGCTTTAGGATCACCTCTAAGAAGACCCTCCTCCCATATTTTCTTTTTTTTTTTCTGGACTCTTGTAGGAGATACTGATCTTTTTTTTTTTCCCCCAAAGAATACTTGAATCCTGTCCTTCCAATGACATACAGTTTATTTTTTTAAATTAAACCCAGCACAAAGTTAACATCAAACCAAAGCAGATCATGGATGTCTTTCTTCTTAGATTTCCATTCCCTAAAAGCCCTTGGTTATGTCTCAAACATAAAAGTTTTCATGATGAATCTTACCAGGAACTGTATTTTTAAATGCTTCAATTTAATAGTGGAGGAGTAATGGCTAGAAATAAACAACAGTATTGGTTATAAAACTTTGTTTTGCTGTATGAACATATATTAAGTAAATGTATTCGAGGCCATGTTCCAGTACTGGCTCATCTTTTTTTTTTTTCCTAGTGAAAAGCTGTAAGATAGTGGATAGGGAAGAATAATTATTAGCATTTTTCTGCATTAGAACTCACTTAGCTAAACATGGAAATGTCAGAGAGAGATGCAGCAAGCTGATCCATTTCAGCTCATTTTGAAGCTTTAGCAAGATCTTAGAAAATTCAGAAAATCCATTTCCATTTTTTTCCTCCCAAAATCATTCTTCCTGGCAACAGGGAGGAATATGCAGATTTCCAAGACATGTTCACAGAAAGCTTTATAAGTTATTAAAGATGATGTGGAGCTATCAGAAGAAATTCATTGCACAATATTACACAACCAGATATTAGACAATATCTGATTTTTCCAGCATAAGAAATTAGGCATAGATTAATGCTTTAGTGTTAGAGTTAGGAACATACTAACCATACAGAAACTTTATGGAGAATTTTTTGGGAGGTCCTATCTCTTGATATTGACTATGAGTATGAGGAGCATGTCACTTAGATTTAGGTGACAAAAAATACACTTGATTGTGCTCTGAAAGAGCAGTGGTTTTCTCCAGAGTCAGTGGTGGGGCAGGGATTATAGCTCACACTCTTAAGAAATTGGCATTCTAACCACATTTTCTTCTTTATGTCTGTTTTTTTCTGTCTTGTCTATAAATGAGTTGTCTTCACAGGAAAATAGTTCCTAAGTCCTAAGATTTTAGTCCTAAGATTTTAGTATCTGCAGGGCAGGAGCCAGGACTTCCTAGACCATGAATTTCATGTGCTTTGACATTCTGTTGACACATTTGGTATTAAATCTGTGCCTTGGCCTATGGCCAAGCGACTCATGTGGGTCCAGACTTCTGGCTACCTGTAAAAAGCATAAGCTTGCCCCAAAAAATAGCAAAAAAAAGAAACAGAGATAAACAATCAAAAAGAGGTCTTTATGCCAGTGGAAAATAAAATCTTTCAACAAGGAAAAAGAGGAGTATGTTTATAATCAGAAGAGAGCACTTCTCATACCAGAAATATTGACTCAGAGAGCAAACAGATGAAGAGTCCCACTTCCAAAAGGAGCCTGTTAAGCTATTGACACAATTTTTATTTCATGCAAACCCTTCTGCTTGGCAATAGTTTTGCAACTTCAGGGACTACATTTCATCTAAAATTAAACCACGGAAGCTTTGCAGTGGAAACCGTGAGTCTATTGGGCACTCATGGTCAGAGTACTACAGTGCTCTCTGCTGTCATTCTCTGATGCCCACTGGGCTGTACACAAGCTTTCTTCATTTGCTCTATAGGCATTGATCTGAAGGTCAACAGGGATCTTTAGCTCATCAGGTTTGATTGCCCATTTAATATCACATATTGCTCAGGGCCAAGCAGCCGTCAAAGCATTATGCAGAGTGATCTTGGACACTGAGCTGTTCTCTGTAATCTGCACGTTCGCTGAGGCCCTCAGAAGGACAAAGAAGCTTTGCCTAACAGGGAATAGCCAACAGTCCTCTCCTTTCCAGGCCCTGTTACAGATTAAATTAAGCACTTGACAGGCACTGTTCGATGAAAGGCAATAGAGTTGGCACAGTAAGCAGACACAGCAACACCTATATTCAGGTCTGACTCATACAATTTGCACAGTGCATGAATAGATGCATTAGCTATCACAGCTTATTTCCAAGGGTAGATTGGAGAAGTTTGTAGACGTGCCATGCAAGACATATGGGGTGAAAGTCTGACCTATGGAGTTCATGATGATTCAAGTGGACCAGAATCTTTCTGTTCACCTCTCAAAACTCTGGAATGGAGACGCAGTTGGATTCTTGACATCTTGAAATGCATGTAATGGAGGAAAACACTGATAAAACCTGCCCAAATTCATAAGAATTTGGTGGAAGAAGGCTTAGCATTTATTTGTATATCCTGTATTCAGACCACAGCTGTCTCTCCTGACTGCTGTTCCAAAGTTCACTGATGTATTCTCTACTTCTCTTTGACAGGCTATATTTAGACTACAGCATCATACTTCCTAATGAAAATCACAATGAGTTTCTTAACTAAGGTCTAAAAAACGCCTGCATTTTTATGGTTCACCATATTTCTATATTACCCTCTCAGGGTATCCAAGGGTAAACTGTCAAAAGTCTGAATCATCTGACAAACTATAGTAATAAATTTAGTAGAACCACTATAATTACCTCTACCATAATGCCAGTGAATATGATGAATATGGTAAAACTCCTCACTGACCTCTTACTGTTTCCCAGAAAGGCACGTCACATGCAGATATTTGTTAACTGCCAAAGAATCAAATGCATGCAAATGATGTACAAATTGGGTCTACTAAGGTGAACGCTGCAGACTGTTGACATGAAAATGACATATTCTTTCAAGTTTTAGAGGAACAGGAGAGCATTCAGTTCTTTCCAGTTGTAGTGTAGAATAGAGTCCCTTACCATTAATAATTAAATAAAAATAAATTTAAAAATGGGTCTCTAAAGGTATATTTAATTTCCACACTACTGACTGTAGGAGAACCTTTCCAGTAGAATGATTTTCCAATTGAAAATGACATTTTTGAAACACACTTTGACTTTTGTGGAAATGAAGATGGCTGTTGTCTGGTGCCCACCTACAAACTTCCCCTCATTTTGCCATCAGGAAGTGAAATGGACAAAACTTCATGAAGGATTTTTATACTATGGTGCCTCAGCATCTTCTGCCTCCTCCTGAACTCCAGTCCATTGCAGCTTTCTCCTTTGCTTTCTCTGGAATTGGTAGCATTTTAGCTCATCTGATTTGCCTGTGAAAGTAAAATTTACATTAGCTTTACTGAAATGAAAAAAGCTGGATGCAAAGCAAGATGTATCTATTTTATACTTTCTTTGAACAAACCTTTCTTTTTTAAAAAAAAATCCTTAAATTTTGTTTTGGTTTCAGCCTCAGTGCTGAATAATACAAAATTCTGTTTTATTGCACTTTCTATTTGTATATACCCACCTCACCAAACCAACATCAGTAGGAACTCATGATCCTATATGCTCAAGTTTAAATTCCTCCAAGGGAACTCGAGTCCTCCTAAAAGTAGAGTCTCAGGACTTTCTGAAAAACAGTTAAAAAACACAGCCCTCTTGAGGCATCACAGATTAGATATCAAAAATAGAAGCAAAAGAAATCACTCATTACTTTGAAGCTTTAATGTCAATATTTCAACTGACAGAAAAAAAATGTAGTGAGCCTGTGGAGAAGGATGTTGTAGCTGACATAATGCACTCAGGTTTTCAAAAACTTTTGACAAGGTTGAAAGATTATGAAAGGAACTAGACTGTCATGGAATAAGAAGGAATGTCATTTCATGGCTTAAGACTTACTTACAGACAGGAAGCTGAGTAGGAGCACATGATCAGAATGGAGGAGGGTTATCTGTGGACCCCCCAAAAAGTTGCAAAAGTTACTCAAAATCCTGAGTGGTTGCCTGATTGAATGAAGCCACAATTCAGTGTCCTCAAATGCAAAGGAGAAAATAACCCTACCTAAAACAACTTGAAATTGTCTAGTTGTTTACACCCAAGAAATAAAATTTGAGGTCCTTGTGGGTAGTTTTCTCAATATGTCAGCCCAGTTCTTGACAGTTGTCAAAAGATAATAGAGCATAAATAATATGTAGGAAGTGAGAGATTGCATGCCCTTGTGTAAAACCATGGAGCATTCACTTCTTGTTATATTGTCCTGGCCATTCTAGGATGTAATAGAAGCAGAAAAGGTTCTGAGAGAGATGGTAGGAATAATCAAAGTAACTGGGAATCCTCCCCCAAAAGGTCATAGGCTTAGAATGCACAAAGACCAATACTTTGGTCTAATTACGTAAAGATACATAGTTAGACTATGAAACACATAGCTACAGGATGTAGAATTAAGATTAAAAGTATAGGTGGTACAAAACAAACGACTAGACAAATTCATGGAGGAGTGTTCCATCACAGACAGGCACCTTAGGCCTCTCTTAGGCCAGAATAACCTTCACTTGCCAACTGTCTGGGATTACGTCAGGGAAAGATCACAATTTCTATGTTATACAGAAATGGGTCAGTACTTCCAAGCAGGGTAAGCAAAATTGAATTCTGCCTCCATCAGAATGAGAGAGAAGGGAAAGGACTAGGTTGGAGTGTGCAAAGCAACTGCAGTCCTGGTGCATCCTCCCCCAGAGGATTAGGATGTCCCATCACTGCTCCACACACAGAGCTATGGGCCTTTTTTGCATTGTGCTGGCCTACGAAGTGGCCTGATTTGTAGCGAGACACATCTTGGGCTAGACAGATTCCTGGCCTCATCTGTCATTTCTCACATCATAGATTGTTATGGGTCATTACATAACAAATTTATTAGCATGACTTCTGAACATCTGAACTGCTGACTTCAGTGAATGAGGTATGTCACTTTAGGTAAGGCTCATCATTTGTTCTTGTGTAAGAAGAGGATAAATGTCCTCTCTTGCCTGCCTGTAACTCTATGGAACACAAAAAAATTAAGTGTTGGTGAAGCTGAGCTCTGTGTGGAAAGCTCCCAGCCCTCCTCAAGTGGCTAGCAGAAACTATACAATTTATGCAGTTCAAACCTTTATGAGAATTTACAGGGTCTGAGTTACTGGGTCTTTGTTTGCATTGCCATGGTGCAGACGGATTCCTTTGGATGAAACCAAGCTGAGAAATGTTGCTGAGGAGTGTGGAGAGCATCTAATGCAGCCCACTGCTAATGGGGAGACAAGGGCCTGACCAGTAGGAAATGGGACTCGAGTATGGAACACAGGTATGAGAGAGACTGCAGATAACAAACATCATTCATTTGGGGGTGATTTCAGGTCTATTTGACCCTAGGCCAGTCTTTGAGGAATACGGTAACAACAGCTATAAGTCTTTATCTCTAAGAAGATAAGACAGATTTGGGTGGTCTCTTAGTGGCCTTCCTGAGACAGTCTAGGCTTTATGTGTTTTGTGTTGTATTTACCCCTGAACCTGCTGAAAACTTACCCTCTGTTTAGCTCAGCAGGGGTCATCTGCTTTGACATGAAGTTGGAGGCCTCAGAGGGATTTTTTTTTTTCCATCCATTTTACTTTCACATTGAAGCGCAGGCAATTTTTTTCCTAGATCCTAGAACCGCATGAACCCATTGCTGTATCCAGTATGCACAAGCACAAAATAGGGGAGCATTTCACAGCACAGGTAGTGGAGAGAAAACTTTTACAGGTGTTTATACACAAGTGCTCATTCCTTGGAAAAGTGAGCACCGTTTTACATCCTCTCTCTCAACCTGATAAAAAAGGTCCAGGCCAAGGAATGCTACAGAAGGTTGTCAAGTCAAGGAAGGAAACCCAGAATCTCAGACTGTGTGACTCTTGCTGTGTATTTATTTTCCTGACTGAAGGGCCCAGTAACAAATTTAAGATCTGATATCTCAAGAGCTGGCAGGGACTGAAACTAATGCAGTACATCATATAAAAGGCAGACATCTCTGCCTCTAATGGTAGATAGTAATTTGCTTTAATCTTGTGATTCAGATATTATAGACATCTTATTCTCAGTAATGACTTCCCTTCCATTTCAATCCCAAGCTGATTTAAATGGTCATTTTTGCCAGCTGACTTTGAATCGTATACAATGATGGCCTCAAATGAACTGATACTGCAGGAGAGAAGAAGGAGTGTGTCTATCAAAGGAACATGACTTAAGGTGAATCAGTGATGAGATATCAGGGTTTGGCTGACCCGGGGAAAATCATTTGACTTCCATAACCTCCATAACTAACTTCCACACCAAATGTTTCTCTACCACTAGAAGCAAATATTAAAGTAAGGAACGCCTTTGGAACAAGCTTTAAAAAGCTTTAGTCACTAAACCTTTTTAATGCCTCATTAATTCTAGTTTTGATTAGCCAGGTTGTTAAGCGTCCATTGTCAAACACTGATAAGAAGGGAGAATTTGCTTTATAGGTCATGGTCATATAGTTGTATCTCATCACAGCTGATAAAGTGTCATAAATAACTTTATGCTCACAGAAGTCATCCCAACAGAATGAAGTAATCTGACTTCTTGTTCATATCTATCAGGTACACATTAATGTGTCTCAGGAGCCTCTGGTGCTTCATAACCACTGTAAGGATGTTCAAAGTGAATCTCAAGATCACTTTGTAAATTGAAGAAGTCCATTTAAGTTGATCCACGTAACATGCTGCAGACCAATAGTATGGCCACATTTAAAAAAGTTTATAAAATGCTTAAAGGAGACTTTGTTTCATTCACAAATTTCCAGACTGAAATAAATTTATGCACAAAATTAAACAGACAACTATTTTCATTTAGAATAGCTAAAACTATTTTAGTGAAACCAGTGCAGGTTTACTATAGACATAAGGGAGGGATAATCTTTTTGTAAGCGTTTAAGTATCTGAAGATGTAACTAGGTGCCGAGAATAAGTGCACAGTAAGTTTTGAAAATCCCACAGGATACCAGTGTCCTTAAATGCTCCAAAGTCTAATACACAGTCTCAAGCTCTTGGAAAATAAAATAAAAGGCAATAAAAGAAAAAATAATTTTATTCCCTTAGAGGATTCCCATTGAGGAAGGCAGTTCTGTGCATGAGAACCAGAAAACTTGGATTTCTTTCATAGCTGACATAATACTTCACTTCAGCTCTGCCACATAGTTGACTATAAAATCTCTGTGGATATTTTCCCTTTGATTTTTTTTTTTTTTGGTACTGCTTTTTCATTTAAATCTGGAAGCATATTGGAACTTTATTATCAATATCAGTGAAATACTTCATTTAAAAGTCAGATGGCTGCCTGCCTGGCTGCAACACCAGAGGAGCCAACACTAATTTATGTACACTGTAAACAGGCATAATTATCCTGCCGGTAGACTTGCAGATGGTTAGCATTGGAAGCAGACAAACAAGGGTCAAACGTAGCCACAGCCCACATTTTTATAACCAAATGTTCGCCAGTCTCCTATATATATTATTTCTGTAAAATTTCTGAAGAGAAAGATGCTAGCAGTTCAGAGTCATGGAGCTCTTCAATACATCTGTTCATATGATACATGCTATAATTTCATAGGTTTGGGGTCCCCCTAAGGTGCCAAGGCTTTTCTGCACTGAAAGTTGCATTCCTAGTAAAAGCAGTGCAATTCCTAATGCAGATTTGATTACAGTATTACTGTGCTTTACACTAGAAATGCTACTGTCAAAAGGAGCAGGATACTTTAAAGTTTGAGTTACATCCTTCCAGTGTCTTGTATGGAAAAGTTGCCACCCTGTGAAGATCTCAGGGCAAGTAAAGTATTATACTGATGTCTAGAAAAAGAAGAGGGCTCCTATATCATATGATCTGTTCGAATGAACAGACTTTTAACTCCCGATCCCTGTTGCATTCCCACCAAGGCATGTAGGAAACAGAAAACTATATCGCTATGGTAGGTGTAGGGTTTTGTTGTTGTTATTTTGTTTTTTTTTAATGAAACATGTGTACTCACATGGAAGTTTTCTGTCAAAGGGCGATTCTGTACTGAAGGAATGTGGTCTCCACTGTCTTCAGAAAGGGCTTGTGAGGCAGAACACAAGAGGTGGTTCAGCCTCCATGTTAAAGTGAGAAGCAGTAACATCTCCAAGGGTTAGGTCAACAGGGAACATGATTTCCTTCCCTTCTTCTAATTATAATGAATTTTAAAACCAGCACAGCTAATTCATGCTTAAAAGAAACCAGGGACATAGATCAACGTTAAATGATAATGCTAAAGGTGTGCACCACTTTTGATAATTGTAAAACAATTCTGAAACCAGTCCAGGAAACAGTTCTGGAGCCTGGTGAGCTCTGTAGCTCCAACAGGGCTGGGTTGCAAACTGCTTCGTGCAGGAGCAGTTTGCATAAAATCTAACTGGGAGACGGAGAGATCCCAGTTGATGACTGCAGGTCCTGTGCACTGTTGTGCACCTAATAGCAAAATTACAGACTCCTTCAGACTCCTCCTCAGACATTCTGTCTTGTACATCAAAATGAAGAACTCTTTTTCAGGCAAAGCAAATTCAAAGCTGTCTTCCCATCGCCCAGCTTTGGAGCAAGGGGAAGATTCCATGGCAAATCCCAGGCCCTTGCACATCACTGTATATCATCATTACTCTCAGTGCTGCTAGAAACTGCACTTATCCCCATACATCTTCTGCATACCGAGTGATGAATAGACCCATCTGCTGCATTCTGCTTAGATTCATTCAGTCATGCAGTTCACAGAGCCACAGTTGGAGGTGAAAGATGACAACACATACACGTGCACACACTGCGTAGTGTTAAAAATTCTTAAATACTCAAAGTAATAAATATGATTTCTGAGTCCGCAGTGGCAAAATGAGGCAAATGGCAAATCAAAAAGCAGTGCTCTTTTTCTGCTGAAAGTGAGGGGGCTGAAAATGCCCTGAAAATCATCGACATTGTCCAGGTGTCATGTCCTTAACCGAGGAGACAGTGCTGCGGTTGATTCCTCTTTGTTCTGCCTTTGTCCTTGTCCTTTCCTAGCTTTTCATGATCTTTGCATCTTCACCATATAGGGGATATTTTATCTATGTTGGTTATATGTGCCTTGTTCTCTTTCTTGTGCCTTAACGTTGGTTTATGCAGCTCTCAAGGTTGCATTTAATGACAATAACATATGATTAGTGATTTCTGTTTATGCTCTCGTGGGCCTCCAGTGTCATCCAGTGCTTGTGCTATAAGGACCCCTTGCTGACAACCTCTGCTTGTCTTCTGTGCGGCACACGTTGGTACTTCCATTGGAAGTGACTCTCAGAAAATACCCCATCCTTAGACTGGATCCTAAGATCATGGCACCAGCTGTTTATTCAGTAGGTCCACATGAATTCTGGCACTGGTTATTAATTTCCCCAGGAGATGTAATTGTAGCTCAAGAGCTACAAAAGAGAGTGTTATTTATCCAGTGGAAACTAGATGAAATAGAGAACTAATTTGAAATGGGGAAAGGCCTGATAATATTATCCTTCGGTTTGACAGCAAAGGGTCAATTTTTATTATTCTAGGATAGGAAAATCCTAGGAAAAACAAAACAATCCTAAATGATCAGACTGTGTGTCTTACTTATTTTCCACAATTTCTGAACTTCTTCTGAACGTCCGTCAAAATTAGACACATCAGAAAATCGAAACACCAATATGTAAAGCCATAGAAAATACATCTTTAGATCAGCTGGCAACAAACCTACTGATCTCAGTCTGTAAAATGGTTCTGGAGTCTCCTCTCTTCATCCAACTCCACATCAGCCAAACTGAGACTCCAGACAAGGAAAAAAAAAAAGGGAAGTAGACTTGAAAGGAATTAAAACACAAAGTTTTAATAAAGATGGTAAGAAAGCCCATCTGAATGCTAAGAATTACATTAGCTGTTACCTATCTTCCTCCTAGGGTACAAAGTTCCATAAGAAAGTATCAGCTTTAGGACTTCTTGTGCCTATAATCCACATAATTACAATAAAGTGAAAAGAGTGAAAAGGCAGGATAATGCACATATCTCACAACAATTTATAATAAAAGTTAAGATATTTTAAAGTAAGAAAGTTTCTCCCCTCATCACTGTTAAGAAAAATTCTGCCAAAGATCTGAGAGTGAAACAATGTCCTTTTTGACTCACATATTAACACTTTGTATCTCAGATTTACATGTTTTATGTGTGAAGCAGAAAATAATCTACACTTTTCCTTATGGATATGCAAATGTTCTGTGACATCAAAAAAAGGTATTATGATATAACCTATTTTCTTGCTAAGTCAGCAGGAATAATTAAGAATTTCCTCAGAATAGTGGTCTATTGGGAAAGAATTTGACATTTATATACTCCAGTTATCAGAGTAGAAGTAACCCAGGAGACTCCAGGATTTGAGAGGTTTATAACATGGATTAATTTTGAAATTGGAAAATGAAGCCAGTGCACAAGGTAGGAAAATAAAAATGATTCCATAATAGGTCATATATTGGCCAAATTTACTTTTGCTAATGTTTTTGATACATGTAATTTCTTTTCACCTCTCTGTATATGTAGCAGTAGTATGAAACTCTGTTTTCTTATCCTACATCCTACAACAGTAGTTTTCAAATTGCTGCTGAAGAAAATGCATCAGTTGATGGATATATTTGGCTTCTCTTCAGTGAACTTTAAGAAAGATCATTTGTCTTTATGTTATGTTAAGCATCTGTGGAGAACCAGAAAGCTCTTCAGAGACTAAAACCAACATAATTCAACAGCAATGTTTTCTTTCTAACCACTGAATTTTTTTTTTTCATGATGTTTTACATAATTAGAGATGTAGCAGTGTCAAGCAACACATCATGAACTTTACAATGTGTTGAGGGGCATTGTGGGCACTATCTGGATTTAGATTACTGTTTAAACAAGGTATGTAAAGTAGAATTTTAGAGATTCAGTTAAAACTACAGTTTATTAATTTTCTGTCTTAAACATGTGAATAAGATACAACCACAAAATATTCACTTTTTTTTTTCTCAATTTTATTTGCTCATACTGTTCTATTTGGCTAAAAGCAAAACCTGCTTCTTTCACTTCCACACTGTTTCAAATCAGAACGTTTTCATTCTCTGTCCTCACTAAGTAAGCTCTAGATTACATTGGACTAAAGATAAGTGTTCCTATATAGAGAGTTTCACATGCATTACAACAAAGAATCACATCAATAGATTAGAGACTTTTTACTATAACGTTTATGCTGTCTAGCTAAAAGGACAAAAAAGACCTTCAAGCACAAATATGCTTAAAACCATTGTTCTGTAGGCAATGGAGCTAATGAACGTTGGTTTCATATGGTTTTGAGCCATAGGTCCCCTATATATTATTTCAAAAACCACCTAAGCAATAAATATTTGCTGAGATCCTCCACCTGCAAAATGCTATTCCTGATGCTCAACCTAATTTCATCCCAAAGGTATTCACAGACTTCAACTCTGTTTTGAAGCAGTCTGAATAAGAGGGAACCTTTTAGAAAGCTGCATGAGGAGGAACCCCCAGCTCCACCACGGAGCCAGGTCTCTGGCATATTGTGCCCAGCATTTACCGCTCCCAGCATCTTCAGGGACTGGCATCGTACCGGCTCCATTCCCTGGAGTGCTGTGGTATATTGGAAAATTCACTGATGTATGCTAGGTTACAGCAGTGTCTCTCATTCCAAGAATGCACTGTTTTCTTTTACTGCTGTCTTTCCATGGGGAGACAGACAGACAGACAGACAGACAGAAAGATCCAAAGAGATTTCAGGTAACTTCAGTTTAGTCAAAATAATCATATATTTTTCTCTCTTTCTACAGTAAAATGTCGTATTTTAAGCTAGACAGTAAATTCTGTGCTGCAATGAGAGCATCTGACTTGTATAGCCCCATTCTGATTTGAGACTAAGGAAACAATCTAGAAAACAGAATTTATAGAAGCAATATATTAACAGAAAAAGCTGAAAAAAACACAAATTTAACAAATTTTATGATAAGAACTGTAGCAATATTCTCCCACCTCAGCATATTATAATATATAATGCTTATATTACATTTAGAGCCATGAAAACAACTTGGGGATACTGGTCACATACAAAGGAACTATTTGAGAACATTTCAAATTAAGGGTGGAACTTCTTCATTATTTTCAACATCAACATAACTCTTCTTATTCTCTGTAATCTTCCTTGGTTGAAAACTAATAGGTCCCTGTCCAATTTGTTCCTTCTCTTGGATTATCTTTGTCACATCAGGGAATGAATATTTACTAGGATCCACTTCTAATTTCTCAATTTGTCCACTTCTGTAACAAGAGGGAAACAAATGGAAAATACTTAGTTTCAGTGTTAAATTTAACAGCATTATTTTTGGGGCTGCTTATAAGCTTGTTGACTTTAGTACAAGATTTGTTGCTAAGTGCAATCAAAAAAGGGCTAAGAGATTTTATTAATTGTAAATTGACTGTTATCAGAAACTCACAGAAGTAGAGAAGTCTTTAAGATTTGGTAGAAAATAAATCTTAGCCTAACAATATTGAAATACCATTTTTTTGGCATCTATGATTTGTTTTAATTCAAAAGATGGTGATTGCTGGTATCACATTATAAGTGTTTGACCTCTGATGCAAGACAAATTTTGAACATAATTATCTTTTCTTTCTTTTTGTCTCTCATTTTTAGGAACTGTTCCTCTCATAGGAACTGTTTATTAAGCTCTACAGATTAAAAGTATAAAAGCAGAAATACACCTTTATTTAGACATAAAATATAATTGTACTAATTTATTTGCTTGTATCATCTAATTCTAACTTTTTGGCACTATGAAGATTAAAAATGGTTATATGATGAGCAAATTTTGAAGAAAGGTCAGAATTATAACAGAATTTCCTGATTCAAACTATGCTGTGGATATTCTTTTAAATCTCACTTAAAGTTGTGTACAGTCTGTTCAATAGGGCAGCAGATACTGCATCACAATCAGAGATTTTAAATATTCTTATACTTACTGTCTTGCAGCATTTAAAATCACTGTTTTTCTATAACAGAGGAGCTAAAGCATTTTCATGAAAAAAAAGAGTCATCTGTTTTCAGGTAATTTGCAACTGTTTATAGGAAAAATGGAAATGTAATTGTACAATGATGTTCTAATTTCTGCAAATTCCAACATGATTTGTATATCCTAGTACTATTTTTTCTTTTACAGTGTGCGATGCATTGGGTCAAAGTTCTAAACTCAGGATTACAGACAACTGGAGAAGCCTCCCTGTTCTAATAATCCGGATAACCTTCTCCCACAAATTGCATAAAGAAAAACTATTCAGAAGAGAATTTTATGGGTAATGAAGAGTGATGCAAGACAATTTTTCCTATTTCATCACCCTGAATGTTCTTTAATTTTTTATTATTCTAAACAACTTAATGAAACAGAAGTGGATTCATTTCCCAATTTTTTATTTCTTTGTTTTTGTGTAATTTATGGAACATGCTGTGGCCTTGATTTACTTTATTAGTAGCTATTGGGGAGGCTTCAAAATGACTATGCTATGTCCAGAATCTTATGCTTCTGAGATGTGTGAATTTGCCACTTTAGAGCAATTTTTTTAGCTCTAAAGCTAAAAACGCATAAATAGGAAAATTAATTAGCCTCAGTATGTGCTTCAGTCACATGGTACACATGTCAGAAAATATTTTCCTTGATTTGATGTATTTTAATTACTAGTGATAACTGGCATTTGTTCAACAGCTCTGAAATTTTACAAATTATTAGTCATGAAAATATAATAAACTTTATGGAGTTTAAATAGCTTATGGCTTACTAGCGAAATACACTTAAATACAAAAGAAACTAATCAACAGTGAGTGTCATGTATGAGGCCATGTCATTAATCTAAGAAAGGATTATACACATCAGTCATTCTCAAGATGTAATAAGCACATGTTATCTACAAATGTCTATCAGTGACTGACAACAGGATAGACTGAGAATCAAGCAACATGAATTTGGGTATCCAAAAAGAAAGTGTTTTTGTCATGTACATATATACAGATAAATATTCTGTATATGTTTCTAATTTGACTTGTTGGGAGATTGCATTTTTGGATTATCATTTTTGGATATGTTAATACAGGATGAGACAAATGAGATTTTTACGAAAAAGCCTGTAAAAAATTAGGACTGTTTTTTTTCTAAGCTGAAGGGTTTTTTTTGTTTTTTGTTTTTTTTTTTTTTGGGGGGGGAAGAAAAGAAGGAGATGATAGGTAAATTATAGGTCTTTGTGCTGTTATCCATAGGTTATTTTTACAGCGAGATTCATGTTTTGCATTACTTAAGTGAATATACCTGCTGTTGAACTTTTGTCCTATTCAGATAAGGACTATTCAAGATGACTTTAAGTTGTAGTAATCAAAGTTTAACTCACCAGTGCTCTTGGGAATGTTATCCTCCTTATTTTAAA
Source organism: Nothocercus julius (assembly GCA_013398735.1). Lineage (NCBI taxonomy): Eukaryota > Metazoa > Chordata > Aves > Tinamiformes > Tinamidae > Nothocercus > Nothocercus julius. Next base: position 267,476 of record VZSV01000118.1, read on the forward strand.
ACTTTCTCACTCTTATTACGGCTATGGATTACCAGATCCTCATGTGCAGAAATGAATTTTCAAAGCATTCCTGTGGGTGCTGCACCTCTCATCTTTGTCATTAATCACACAGAGATGTATACCACCTGCTTTGATTAGTTCTGGTCTTTTATGAGAATGCAGATGAAACTACATTTTAAGCTTAACTGAGGTAAAAAGCCTCTTTAACATGTTGCTTATACCTAAATCCACTTCCCAAACAAGAGGTCAGTTGAACTCCCTTCTCAGACAACATAAATTGCAGGGTGAAAGTTCATGTCTTCACAGCAGTTAACAAGCTATATAGCCTGAAAAGGTATTTCTGTAATGCTTCAACTTCACAGATTTGCAATCTACTGCCAGGTCTTTATAGAGACTAAGTATTAGATGCCATTAGGACAAATAATGGATTTGCCATCTGTGCTCCTTCCACACATTTTCTTCAGCTCTTTTTCAGGCCAAATTTCAGATACACTTAGGTTTCTTCAAGTTAAAATGTTGATGTTTAGCATAGAAGCAGAAATGATGAATTCTAGTTTTGAAAGATCAGGTAAATTCTCTTGCTACTCCCTCATGTATGTGTGTTTGTGTACATCTCCACTCAAGTTCTGACTTCACCTTATCTCACATTCCCAGTCTTAAAACATACATTATTCATTTTACTCTACTGCTCGTATCTTTGCAACATCATGTTATGGTTGGACTTGATAATCTTGAAGGCCTTTTCCAGCCATAACGATTCTATGATTCTGTGTTCTCTCCAGTTTGTTATGTTTCTATCCTCAGTCATGAAGTCCATGGAGAGGGAAGGGAGTATTCTTGCACTTTGCAAGGATTCTTTCAAGCACTCAGATTAGGACTCCTTGCACATAAGAAAAGATTCCTACACCTTCACCTACAGTTTTCTCCAACAGATTTGTTTTTTTCATCCTCTCCACCAAAAAGAATTCAACTAAGTCAGGGTCATGCAGTAAATCAGGGCTTCTCAGTACTAAATCTCATCTCTAATGATCTCCTTTGACAGAGAAAACAGTTTTTGAAATAATCAGCCTTTTTTTTTTTTTTTTGATCAATAAATGAAAAAGAGCTGAACTAAAAATATGCAATAATTCTCCAAGGTAAGTAAATTAATTCTTATACATCACTGTGAAATTGTAACTCACAAAAGAAAATCACTGAAAGCTTGTAGACAAAGATTAGAATTAAAATCCAATAAAATGATTGAAAACATCCATTTTTTCTTGGCCTTGAGTTCAATCAAAGCAACAGAAATTTTATATTTTGATGTCTTTCCTGGCTAGCCAAATCTGGCTGAAGTTGGATAACCTGCTTGAATTATGGGTGTACTGGCGGATGGAGAGGTGGAGGTTCCAGTAGCGTATGATTTTTTTCCCTTTCTTAAGAATTCAGGTATAAAAGAAAAACAAAGAAGCCATAAATTATATTCTGCCACTAAGAAGCCACTCTAAAGGAAGATAAACTACATTTCTAATTTAATGTGTTATGCTTTATTGTCTATAGTTGCTGATAGCTTAGTTAACCAGTGCAATCTTGTTTAGGTAAGGAGTAGAAACTATTCAAGTAGAAAACATCATCTCTGCTTTATGTAGTTCAATGATTCATTGTAAGAGCTATGTATAGACCAGAACCTGTCGATTTATTTTTTATTTTGTGTCTACGAAATCCTTTGGCTCATTAAATGAGCTCATAAGATGCTTCTGCTGTATTTCTCTACCTCTGTATATGAAGAATTACAGCAAAAAACAGAGAACAAGAAATCATTCCCTTTGTTTTCCTTCTTTCTTTTCTGGAAAAAAATCAAGTGTTTGAAAACATACATTTAGAGACAGATTCTCATCTACTTTTTTGTTTCCCAACATGAGAAAGGAGGAATAGTGTGAAGATGAGGGTATAAGACAAGTGTTATCAACTTTATGTAATGGTTACTTTTAAATTTTTCAGTTTGACTCTAGAAAAAGTCCATTTTTTCCTACACTGGAGTTTTGCCTGTGAAACTGTGGCAAATTCAGCTTTTCCACCTCTCAGATGAATTGTGAGGGCATGTAGAGTAAAGACTATGGCATTTGCAGCTACTATATTAATAAAAGCTTTATAAATCAATACATCAAATTCCTTCCAAGGCAACCTGTGTCTTTGAAAATTTGAAATAGTTTTGAATGTCATCATTGAAGGAATCTCTTTTATGTGGCAGAAGTAATAATAGTATCATCACGTAGTCTAGCTAAGAAGAATTTAAAAGATTTAAAGCATTGCATCATAGTTTAGTAGATTAAATGTCTGACAGAGAATTTAGCTAAGATATCTGTAGCTGTCATGTGAAATCACTGTAATGAATGTTCTTCTATAATCTAAGAGACAACTATTCAACAAATTTTAACATCTGTCTAGTCAGTGATTTTCCAGCTGAAGAGGTCAAAACTTACTATTTTTAGTAAGAACTGTAATTCAAAATACTTCTTTCCCACCTCTGTGATGTATATTCCTCTAATATTTAACAGTAAAATTTGTATTTTTGCTTCAAAAATTTCAGTAAGCAAGTTCCTAATTGCTCAAAACTAATGAAGTCAAACACAAGAATTTGTCCTTTTCCTATGCAATGGAGCAGCTTTAGATCACCAGTCAGCAGGAAAGGGAACTTGTCTGTCCCCATTGTTACTTCTATATAATTATTTACTCTGTAGACAAAACTAAAGGCACAGAGAGGGTGCTTAGGAAATATATAACCCTCACTCAGTACTTGACAGAGCTTTTACTGTTTGGAAGACAGATTGTGTCTGGTATCTAAAGAGGGCAGATCTAGTTTTCCCTTGCAGAAAACTGATAGTTCTGTTGATTTCTTTAGATGTTTCTAAGGTTTCAGCTGTAATTCTGATGGAAAGAGCCATTGCTTTTGGAAAATAAGTATCCACTACTTTGTCTTGAACCCTTTAAAATATACTAGAAATTATTAGTAATCAAGAAATAATTATAATCAAGGGTGTGATGATTTTGTGTCATTAGCAATATCTTCACAAATCCTTGCAGTACCCTATTACCTACTCAACATGCAGGTCATTCAAGGGAAAAAAAAAAGGCATGGCTGATATTTTTTTTTTTTAATAAGAAAATAAAAAAAACAGAAATAATGACCGAAGTGAATCTTGGATAGCCACTTGATTAAGAGTCCTAAATCATGAGACCACAAGAAGAATCTGTATGATCCATAATCATTTTTAACTATTTAGTTTTTCCATTACTATGCATCGCAATAAGATGAAACAAAGAAACAATACAGCCTTGTTCTGGTGTGAATGCAATCGCTTAAAGTAAGAAAAAGGAAAAAGTTTAGAACATGTATCACAGTATCTGTATCTGCTCAGACCAGATGCCCATCTGCCTTAGTGTCTGTCTCTAGCAATGGCTGGTAACACTTGCTAGAAGTAAAGAATAACAAATAGTGCCTCCTTAAGACCTTCTTTCTTCTGGCAATCACTGGCTGATGGATTGCAAGAGCTAGAGTTTACACTTCATTTAATAGGATGGAGCTATGTTATATTACCTTGCAAAATTGCTTTTTGATCCCATTTCTTAGTGCAATGGCTCAACTAGTATTTTAGCAGTGACCACTTCATGGGAAAGATACAAAAAATTCATGTGAGAGATTCAAAACTGTTGCTTTCTGAACATTTTTGAGACTTGGGCTACACAGCAAGGAGCCCTGCAGTTTCAGTTCACAGTAGGTGATTTGGATTTGGTGTATTCTAGTTTAATAATCTGAATGAGTTGACAGGACAAAACTGATAGCAGAAATAAGTACTTTTTTGACTCTGTTATTGGAGCAGATAACTTTATAACGTACCAGACAGGCCATTAGTTCAAAGCTCTTATACATAGTTTTACTCTATATAAATCAATGTTTTCCAACAATAACTTTCTCAATAAGTAGAACAATTCTGGAAAGTGAATAAAGAAGGTACAAAAAAAGTGGAACTAATAGGAAAGGAAAAATGGAATTACCTTCTTGTATTTTTTTGCGGTGTATTGCTGTCAGATGTTTTGATTGAACTTGACACTTTTTGCCTAGCCAGGATTATTCCATTAGCCTAAAATAAATAAATAAAAAAAAAAGATAAAAAAAAGTTGAGATTTAGGCTCATGAGCATTTAAATAATCTTTTAAAAATAGAAAATAAACAGGGTGTAAAAAAAAGAATTCTGACATTTATTCTGTTAAGAGTTTAATCCTTTCTGATGCTTCCTCACTCAACACATGCATAAGAGAATTTTAAGCAGGTATATTTAACTATATAACTTATAAATATATATCTTATAAATAAAGTTATATTTAACTATATAATGAGCAAATGTATATACATGCACACATATATATATATATGAAAATATATATATACACAAGTACATGAACATATGTTGTCTTTTTTAGTAACAGTTTAATAATGCACTTTTTTGATTCTCACAGTAGATAACTTGCTCATGATGCACTTCACAGTTGTATTTCAGTTCTGGCATCCCTGCTCAGATGCTTTTACTGAAGAAATTAATGTGAAAGTCTGTGCTGCGCTATGAACCTCTTTCATTCCTTATAAAAAGACCTGAGTGACCACAACCTCCCTCAGCTGCTTTACTAAAACAGAATGTAAACTCCATTGTACTATTTCTAGTACAATTGATTTAGACGCATTCTCTTCAAACTCACCTATAAAGTTTCTAGTTTCAAGTAGAATAACATCCCATAATATTTGGCTTTTGTGAAAGTAATTGATTTCTTTGATCGCCTTCAGAGTAATGTTCCTTTCTTTGCTGTCAGAGAACATTGTCAAGGATGGTGAGCAAATCTGTTGATTCTGCAATCAATTGAAAGAGCCTCCTTGACAAGAAGCTATCCTGGAACTTCAGCAAGGGTTAGGATTTGCCTATTACAGCACCTATTATCAATTATCCAGTATCATTTCACTCAAAATCTCTTTGGCTCAAAAGATGTCCTACTATCTCTGTTCAAGAGACAAGAAATTCAAGAGAAATTTTAAGTGATATTTTCTTATTTTTCTCATCTGTGAAGCACATCCCAATATGCAACAATGATAGGTGAGCCTCACCAAGACATTGGTTGACTATCTGGCTCTTAGTGAGTTAGATCAAGTGAGAATAACTATTCCTCAAAAACAGAACTTCCATAGATTCAACTGTGGCCAAATATAAGACTTTAGGCTCAGTAGAAAAATAACTGAACAAAACATAAGGCCTGCGATACACAGGAAGAGAGAATACATAAATATAATGAAGCCTTCTGATATAAATTCTATGAAACTACAGCTATTTGGATTATTTGGAAATAGAAAGGAGAACATTTAAGAACATAATCCAGAAAACTTCAGAAATTGATTTTTTGAACGGAAGCTGTAATATTTTTGAGAAAATAGAAGGAATTTGTGAAAACAGTATTTTTAAGCTTATTATTTTAAGACTATCACAGTGTAAACACTGCACTTGAAAACTGGCACTATTTAATTTCACTAAATGTTGCATATTTTGCATGTGTTTTGCTGACCTTCCAAAAAAATTTTGGTAGGGACTGCCTTAACAAGACAACAATTCTGCAATGAATTACATCTAGGGAAAACAAATTTTAAAAGAGTGAAAATGAATTGCTTTTATTTCACTTGGAAATTACTATCCTCAACGTCTGTGGTACTGCAAGGTCAGAGAGGCAAGAAAAGAGATTTTGTTTCTCATTTTAAAGACAGGAAACTACAAACACATTGTAAGATGAACCTTGAAAAGGTTAGCAACTTGATCAGAAACCCACTAAAGTAAGTGAAAAATACTCTATTAGGATTTGGTTAGTTTTTGTTCTATTACTGATAAGACGGATGTCTTTTCATAGTATTGCAGAAAGCCTAATATGGGAGTCTATTTTTAAGTTAATAGTATTCTTAAAATTTCAACTACAGAAGGAATATGATAGACCATTTATCTAGTTGCAAACAACTTTATTTTGAGAATAACTGTTTATCAGGAAAAGAAAGATTAAACATAGTGGAATGGAGAAATTAGGCTTGTCTTATCACTGATACAGCCTGAAAGAATTTGCATGAACCTGGCTTTTCTATCATATAACTGAAAGGAATGAATATTGAGTTGATGATATCAAATTAGCATTCTCAACCACTGCTGATAATGCTGGCCACAATGTACGAAAAATAACTATTGGCCTTTCAGTTGTTGCTAATCTTTATTCATTATATTTAGCTTCCTAGAATACATATTACTAATATCTATGCATCTTTTATGATAGACCAGAGTCTGAAAATGATGGTATCTCAAAAATACCAATTGTTCACTCTGTTGAATCCTGGAGAAAGGGAACAGATTCTGCCACTGTACCTACTAAGTGGAACTGCTGCAAGGTAAGATACATGCATCGGAGGTCAGCAGATCCTAGAAGTGTGCATCTGTTGACAATATAGGTAGTAGAGAATCATCTCTGTGTCCTACCTATACAGGTAGTTTTTAAACCCAATGCAAAATTTGGAGCATCAACGAATGCTACCTGCAACTCAGAAATACCTCCAAAGTGCTCCCAACACTTCAAGGGCCTTTGCACGATGTCTCTCCAAGTTATTTTACGTACCTTTGGCATGCTGACAACTAAATGCCCAGTTGTTTGTGATCTTTTAGCAGAGCTGCTATCTGGTTTCACTTCCTCAGGGAGCACTAGCTGAAATGGCTAAAATAAAATTAAAAAGTGAAGTGTAACATATTAATAACCTTTTTTTTCTTTTTGACCTGAACAGAGCATATACAGAAACATCACTGTCATATACTTTGATATTTAGCATAATATAGGTCTAAATCCTCTCAATTTAAATATATTACTACTAATCCTAATAAATGATTAGCATGTTAAGCAGTTTTTACTTACAAGTACAGTACATGTATATACTTGAATTGCTCTCATTCCTGAAGTGACATTTCTAAAGAAGGTTATAAAATGATGCTTGACTTATATTAGCAATTAAATGACAACGATTATCCAGTCTATTTTAGATGTAAAGCAATTCTGAAGTTTTGTTTATGCAGTTGGTATAGTTATAAACAGGGATTTTGGTTTACTACATAAGTACGCTGATTTCCTTTAAATGGATATAAAATTATAACCTTTGAGAAGAAAGAAAAAACAAAACAAAACAGAATGATAGTTGAAAGGCCCTTCTAAATATATATATGTATATTCATTTATTTCTACCAGCTATAAATTTCAGATTGTAAAATTGCAAACTCTAGTCTAGGGCAACCAGTAAGTGCTCATCATAAGTAAATTATGTACATTGTTAGGGTAAAGAAAGAAGAGAGAGGGAGAGAAAAAGAAGATCAAATCTTATTTCAGGCTTTGTCCTCTTTCTGGTTAGCACTTCCACAGTTTATGTGTGGTGCAAAATAATGCCACTAGGAAAGTGCTTCTTTTCTGCAGGAGTGTACATGGTTATTAACCACTAAAGGTCAGATATAAAGTCTGCTGAGTCAGTTAAAAAAATACCATCAAACTTCAATGAACAAAGATCAGTTCTTGTGCAATGGAACACACTGGAGGTCTGTAAGAGGCCAGAAGTAAATAATGAAAATAAATAACAAAATCTACAATACCCTTAATTTGAAATGAATGTAGGAAAAAAAATCCACTAACCTTTCCCTTCACCCGTACTCGTACATAAGTTGGCTGGACATCAACATCAAGCAGAGAAGTGTCCAGATGTCTTTAGAATGAAATATAAATAAATGAATGCAATATACAATACAGTCCAGCAAATAAGCAGTTCAGTCTACACATATCTTTAATTATGCTTTTGCAAATTGTAAATTATAAACTGCAATTTCAGTTATTGCTATATGAAATATTATTAGGATTTAAAGTCTTTGTAAGGACATGCTTTTCGCATGTGTTGACAAAATGTCAAATAAAATAATGTCTAAGTTCTGCCAAGTCCACCTCAGTGGTATATCAATACATTATATAACTCCTGGTTATTTTATTACTCCAAGATTTCAAAATCTTCATTGAAAGTGAGCAGTATTTTTCTATTCATTTAATGCTTTATTTTATAGGAAAACTCATCAATTTTCTATTTAAAAATTCATAAACAATGGAGTAGCTCTGTTTTGAGGGAAATTAATGAGCTCATGTAGAGCAAGCCCTAGTATGAAGAGTGTTTCTATGCTAGTAAACTAGTTCTTGAAAACTAGGAACTTTACTATAGTGAGTTTCTATTAAGGGTAAATAAGCTGGTTGGTTTCTAACCAGTTCTTGGGCATAATAGTGTTTAGCACAAGTACAGAGTCTTCCTTAGGAGTGCTATGCTTTCAAATAGTTGGCTGGATCCCTTGTCATATTTTGGCCTGGTTCAACCACAGTTTTTCCAAACAACCTGTCATTGTTTGGGAAATATATGAGTCATAGATTTTTCCAACAGGCACTATTGATAAGGCCACTCTGTCCTGAGGACAAGAATAATGTCATGAACTGTGGCAGTTCTCTTAGGGCCAGCGAACAGGCCTAAAAGCCCATTCTCTATAATCCTAATGTGCCAGTGAAGAATGGAAAGATTTTATATAAGTATAAATGGACAAGTGCAGAAGTAACCTGCATGTGGACAGCAGAAAACATCAGCTTGAGAAAGAATTATTAAACTGTGATTACTTAGGAGAACAGAACAGTCTGAAGGGTCTTTGCTTTACACAGTCCCATTTTTTTTGCAGAGGTTTCCAGATTAGTTCTATTACACACCCTATTATTTGTTCTCCTCTTACGAAGTCCCAGTGAACAAATAGGGCTATATTTGAAATATTAGGTATCAGAAATTAAGAAAAATAAAAAGGAAAAGGAAAAAAAATAAATAATAATAATGACCTGTAAACAGTAAGATCCAAGATAAATTGGTTGTTTTCTTCGTCATCTTCCAAAGTGAAATGAAGCCTAATAGGATAAGAAACACCTCCAGGATATATACAAGTGGAGTGCACAAATATTACTGCATACTTAAAATTAAACTGGTAGCAATTTTGGATTAATATGAATACCACTTAGACAATATGTCATATTATCATTTTAGAAAGAGTTGCAATTCTATTATACAAGTAGAAAAATCTACTAGCATTTGAATCAAGGTCAGTCTGAAATTTGTGTTCTGTTCTCCCCACTCAACTCCCCAGGAAGAGAAATAAAAGTAGTGCTGAAGATGAGTTAATTAAAACCAGTCTGCCAATGCAGAAAGAATGACACCTGCTGGTGATATCTGTCTTTTTTTAGCACTATCAGAAAGTAAGTTCATGAAAAAAATGAAGATCCTAAAATAAAGAACCTCATAATTTGTAAAAAATCTGCATATTTGTTCATGGCAATTAAATTGTCTGTAGTACAAATGTATGACTAGGTGATTCTGATGTAAAGAATGGTTTGAACAGCACCCTTGTTTCTACAAGCTTTAAAACATTTTTAAAATGTAAATTGTATTAGGTATATGTTTATGATCTGCTGGATGAGTTTTTAAAATTGTGAGAGAATCTTACCCTTCCCTCATAAATTGAAAACCACATCTATTATTATTACTGTAAGGAGATAAAGTATGTAAGAACTACAAATGCTTCCAAAGTGTTAGAAAAAATCCTAGCTTAAGAACCACTTAGAGAGATCAAATGAGATTCTTAAGGTGAGATAAGGCTTAACTTTATATGGTATATTTCAGGAATATTATAGTACTTTGATACTTTGGGTTCAGATAACACAAAGTAGTTCAGATTTTAAGTTTGGCTAAATTTTCTCAGCAATAAAAATAGTTGCCATATATACTCTTTACTCTTTATTGTATTCTGATATGGTCAGCCCACAGGAAAGCTTATGGAGCTTGCACTTTATGAGTATTTTTAATGGAAATTGCAAAGAAGAATAAAACACAGCTTTTTTTTTTTTCCTGTTCATGCCTCTCTCTCATAATACAGATTTTGAGGAGAATTCACTAAAGAATGAAAGGTGAGAATGAAAATTGCAAAATTTTCTTGGCAGAAGCTTAGCTAGAAATGAGGAAGAGAAGTAGCCTCCTTTTCTGAGGAGTATGCAGTTATTCCCTTTGTAAACTTACAAAAAGACACTGCTTTACTATACCTCTCCATGAAAGCAAAAATTTTTGAGAGCAACATCCATTTAGTAGTAACTCTTAATGCATGTCTCTGCAATACTCTGCCAGATTGCACTGAATCAAGAGCTGTGATATTCTTGCTGCAGCCATATTGGTACAAACTGTTCAATGATCTGGCTTTACTTAGACACCCACAGAGCAAATTCTAATCCAGGAAACCCAAGTGAAATGAGCAGTAGAGATGTTAACAATGAACTCAGTGGGATCATATTTCTTCTAGAGAGCCAACAAAAGCTTTATTCTAAATGACTATACTTTTTTTTTGTATTTCTGTCAACATATTTTTGCAAAAATGTACTCAAATACAGTGAAAAACATATTTGGGTACACCTTTAATATTACCTGCATCAATGAAAAATAAGCATTGATCTTATAATGCATGTTTTTGAAACCCTTAAACTTTTATGGACTTATAAACTTCCAAGTTAAAGAAAGTGTTCTTCATACTAATAGTAAGTATGCTTTTAGCTTTGTTTTTTTTTGCAGCTAAGGCAGTCTTAAGATGGAAAAACATATTCAGAACACAGAAGACAGGGTATGACCCCATTCACAGTGTCAAAGGAAAGGATCTCATGAAAAGCAAGTGAATTACGTGTCGTGCTGAATTGTGCCAGGTCTCCAACTGTCATCAAAAGAGAGAAAGGTTTTGTCCAGAATAGTATTTGGATGTATTTTTCCACATTTAAAGTGGCTACTCATACACATTTATCTTCTACATCCAGACTCTGTTTAAACATTTTCCACTGTTAGCAAGATGCTCAAAGAAAGAGAACCTTACCATAAAAGGGAACAGAGTAAAATATCTTAGGCCTTTTACAGAAAAACAAGTTCTTCAATCATGAAAGTTAAAGATAATAAATTAAACATCCTTCAACACTTTAATGACTGAAAATTAATTCTTTTTCTAGACTAATAATATTACTTCAGTTCAGTCACTCCTCAGTAGGAATATATTTATTATTATTTAATATAATCGCCATATATCTTGAAATACTAGACCAAATCAACTATAAAGATATTAGTACTGATTTACTTCTTCATGACAGTTTTCCTTACATACTTGGGCTCATTTACGTTCAGAGCTTTTCCTTCTGTGGTGATCAAAGTCCGAAGCGGCTTTTCTTTCTTCTTTGACTCCCTTAAAGAAGGAAGAAAAATTATTTTGTCACATTCTCATTCTCTATGTTCAACAGTAAAAAAAGAAGACAAAAATAGACTGAATAATATCTGGTATTTTAAAGATATAACTTATTTCAGGAACAAAAAGGTGAAATGAAATGTCCAACTGTATAATAAAAGCATCATCTAAAGATGAACATATACTTTGTAATACCACCGATAATAACTTCTTCCATATTTCACAGAGAATCTATTATCAAATAGTAATATATCAAATTTATCTGGCGTATTTTAAGAAATCAGTGGATTGCTTTTTTTTTTAAAAAAAAAAAAAAAATGTTCCTAGCCATGAATAGTCACAATAATCATGATGTATCAATACTTTTATTTGCTTTGATGCATACATAAGCATTTCTAAAGAAACTTTCTATTCATGTAAACTTAATTTGCTTTCATCCAAAAATTCCTGGCTTATTTCAAAATAGCAACAAATTAGAAAAGGAAAGGCAGAAAGGCAGGAAAGGAAGGGAATGGGGTATTACTCTGTTTATAAAACTGACAAACTCGGTAGCAATAAAACAACTGTTTTGTTAGTGACTGCATTGAATCTCAATGATTGACAAAACCAGTGGCAAACTTAAAAATATTAAAGCATTATTGGGGTCAAGCATCTTCAACATACAATAGAAAATATGAAGAGTGTTATTACTCATGATGGGTATCTTGGATAAAATACGTG
>VZSV01000118.1:312102-353401 GCA_013398735.1 Nothocercus julius
CAGTCTGCAGGTATATTTAGTGTATTGTATTCAGTTATCAGAGTTGGCAGGTATACAAAGTTGACTTTTTGGAAAACATGCTTAATCAGTGTTCCTTAAATAGGTAAGTATGGTACAGTTTTTATTGAACAGTTGAAGAAATTAAGAGCTTAAAATTGTGACTCCCCTTCAGCCAGGCATATCATGATTAAGTTGGGATTATAAGATGCAAACCTGTGGGCACAAGGATTATGCTACAGCAGATATATTGTGAAATGAATCTTTCTTTTGAAAGATGAATTCTTAGTCAAGATTTAGTGAATGCAGATGTTTTTTTTCTGTGTCCTGGCCATGTCGCTTCAGTTGTGTGTGGGGGAAAAAAGTTATTTAAAGGTGGATGATAGAGGGAGTTGATGCTTTTCTTCAGTTCCTTTTGCTTATTTACAATCAGTAATTGATTAGGACTTGGCAATGTAAAGATTTTTGTTGTGTGTTTGCAGAACTGAGCATTTTCTTGTTCGTGTCAATGTCTGGTCCTGCTAACCCCAAGCTATTTGTTAGGCAGGTTACGTGTGTTTATTACAAGTTTCTTGCTCTGTAGAAAAAGTGCAGAAAAAGTGCAAAAAAAGTTGCACATTTAACTTTACCAGTTGTGCTTTCATTTTATTCATAATAAGTGTTTGTTTTAGTAAGCAGGCCCTTCAAGGAAAATATGGTTTAAAGAACGCTTCTTATTTATTACTGTAGAGAGGACTTTTAACTTGCTGAGTCTTTAAATGAATGCCTGGATAACCAAACCATCTGAATAATGCTTTAAAAATAATAAGGTAATTTTAGTATCTGACTACTTAAAGGATCTCTTGTGACTAAAGATAAGTGGCTAATATTATAAACAAGCATTTAATATGTAAGAACTTCTTCGGCTTAACTGTAATGCAGAACAAGATCACTACGTATCCAGTATATATTTTCTTCAGATTCATCCAGTTTTTCCAAAGGTCACCTGTCAGTTCTGGAGTACCTGTCTAGATTGGACTGTGTTGCAAATTGCCCAGCTGAGTACTTGGTATTTTCAGGCAGAATGGCATGTATTCTGAACTTTCCAGGAGCTGGCTTGTCAGCTGGATCGCCAGTAGAAAAGGTTGGTTTTATGTGAATGAAAAATTCTGATAATCTATATAACCGCAGGAAGTTAATATTAAAATTTGACAGTTCCAGCAGCATCCAAAACAAGCCTTTCAGAAAGGATAAAGTAGTATTCACGTAAATAGCCACAACGCTTGTTAGAGAAAGTCTGTCGTCTTGTTAAGGCAGAGTCTAGAATAAGTCTGTTATTTTTCTTGGCATTCTAGCTGTTGCGTAAGGGAGTGGCAGATTTTTTTAAAATTGTTTCTATATATAAGCAGTGCGCATTCCCCTCAGCCCCTCCCCTCCCCTCTAGCGCGCATGTGGTAGAACATACTCCAAAGAAAAGTTGCCTAACTTACATGAAATCCCTTTATTATGTTTCTAACAAAGCAAAAGTTGAAGAGCAGTAATATTGCTTAACTCAACTTTCTTTCTACAAGCAACTGAGAACATTTTCTCAGAAATAGTTTCTAAAAGGACTTTCATTTTTTTCATTCTCTGAGAACTTGCTGTTTAAGCGCTGATTATGTGACAAATTATGTGACATAATGAACTTTAATCAATATATGCTTCTAGAAGAAAAGAAATACCATCTAGTAAAATGCTGCCAGCTGCTTTTTGCTTTCTGCTTTTCTAAATTTTCAACAGTGTAGTAGTTACTGAAATGCATCTCATGAAGCTTGCTCTTCTGTTAAGATGGGCTCCTTAAACTTTGAAGAGAATATTGTGCACCCACAGTCTTTATTAGTTGAAGAAAACATTGCTTTTTAATGAGAAAATTTTTGCATGCAGTGCTTGGTATCATTTCATTTGTACAAATGGTACATTTGTATCATTTCATTTGTACAAATGAAATGGTATCATTGTATCATTGGTATCATTTCATTTGTACAAATGAAATGGTATCATTGTATCATTGGTATCATTTCATTTGTACAAATACCTACAGAAAAACCTTCGTCAGATCAGCAAGGAGAGTCTATCAAACAGAATGCTTATTTTTGGTGGTGTTTTCTTTTGTTGCAGAGGTTACTACACTTATTTCCTTTGTAAAATGAAAAACATACTGTATTGTTGCAAGGGAGATCATCTAACATATGTTTACACCACTTGGTAAATTTAAACCCAGCCAAAATGAACTGTGAAGTTTATATTCTATTCAGTTCTATTCGAAATCCATCTGATCATCTGTCCTCAGATAGCAGGTAACGTGGGATTGACTGATAAAAGAAAATCACTAAATAAAAGATGCTCAGAGGCCTGGAGCCTGTGCACAGTGAGAAGAGGCTGAAGGAACGGGGCTTCAGCTTGAAGAAAAGTTTTTTGGGGGGAACCCACTATCACCTACAGAGAGATAGTGTGGAAGATGTAGCCAAACTCTTCAGTTTTGCATAGCGGGAAGAGAAGAGACAGCAGGCATAAATTGAAACAGGAGAGATTCAGGCTACGAATGAGGAGAAACTTGGGAGTGGGAGGTTGGACTACCAGGTGGGCTTCCTGGGGTCCCTTGCATATACACCCCCCCACACACACACTGTCATTAATGACACAAATGGGTATTTGAGATGTTGAAACAGCAGTAAAACTGCATGTATCTGCAAGTATATGCACATTTGCAAGATTGATTCTTAAGCTGCTGCCTCCCAGATATATGTCATATAGTTTGTATAAAATTGATGTGTTTCTGGACTTACATCTCTTTCACTATTGCTATTAGCTCTACTGGCTGTCCCATAGAAAACCTTAACTTGTGCCAGCCAGATACTACTATGAAAAATGATTTTTCTACTTCATGGATTTCTAAAATTGGTTATGAAAACAAAGACAATAAATTGTACTTACATGTCCTTTGCAGCAGTTGTGGAGTGGAAGCAGTTTGACTAAGTTATCAGAATAACAGTGTAACCAGCTTGGTGTGTTTGGATGGACAGATTTTTTTCTTGCCTTCTCAATAAGGAGGAGATATTTGTTAAAGCTTTTTCCCTGTGAAATTTTAGGAAATACTGTTTTGTATAGTCTTTGTTTTGAATTACAGTTGATTGGCAGTCTGTTATTTGAAAGGAGGATTGTGAAAACTGTACTTTCTATTGATAACAAGAGGACTAAAGGTGAGGAGGTAGAAATAAATGCTTGAAGATTTTGCAAATTCAGGAAGCCTACTTACAGAAGAGTCAGAATGAATGCATTTAACATTACATCCTCTGAGATGGAAGGAAAGACTTTTTATTGTGAACTCAGGAAATATGTGACTGTTTCTGGATTTTCTGTAGGTGTGGCCTTAGGCATATTGCATGGTGTTTTGCATCTGTTTTTCCATCTTTTAAAATAGATGCTTTCCTACTTCACAGAGTAACTGACTGACAACTTTTCAAGGATCAAATAGAAGCATTGATTTTTAAAAATGCCAAGTATTGTGTCCTTTAATGTCTCTTGACTAGATTGGAAAAGTGGATGTTTGAAGGTGTTTTATTTGAGGAAACAAAAGTTGTGGTGCTTACCCCTTAACTTTTCCTATTTGAATATGAGTATGATTTTCTGACCAATGCTGCCTCACTTATGTGAGCTGTGTGAATTTTGTAGCTTTACAAATAAAGCTATGTAATTCTCGTAGGGTGGAGTCACTGGAACTTGAAAATGGAGAGTATGTTTTACATAAATTAAGCAGGTATCAGCTAACAATCTTCCTGCTCTCTAAAAGTAATTTGAATTTTGGGTGTGACTTCGGGATTATTAAATTTGTTTTCCAGCATGCTTGCAGCCTACTGGGATTAAAAAACAAACAAAAAAGGTTATTGGTCCATCTCACTAAAAGGATAATTGCATTACTGAGCAGGAAAGCCATGGGTTTTTCCTTTCCCTCTCCCTCCTCCCTGTAAAAGGTAAAGACCTTTTTCTCAATCACCAAAAGAGTATTTTTGTTAATTGCCCTTTTATAACTTGTGCTAGAGGAATCTTGGAAAATCTGTTAGTGTGGGATAGGTGGTGATACCCTGACTGATAGGTAACTTGCCGTTAGACATCATCCCATTTCAGTAGTGTAAAGCAAGGTTAGATTCCCCTTTGTGATACTTGTTCATATTGCCTACCTGTAGTTTTGCAGCTGAAGGATTGTCTTAATATAATTCATCTTCTCTATCAGACATAACTATTTTCGTACTACTTTTTCCAGCAGAGCAAAGGTCAACGTTGCTTGGACTTAGCAAAAGCTTTAGTATGCATAGTATGAATTATCAAAGCCTGTTAGTGCAGCTCTGGATAGAAATTTAGTTATTCCTTGAAAACTAACAGAAGAACCTGCTAAATTCTAAAGAAGAAATCTGAGTACCATGCAAAATTTTTTTTTGAATCTCAATGAGATGAACAAATACTTTCCAATAAAAAAATAATACTTCTGTAATTTCTGTATACATTGCTACTAGAGTTCTTAAAAGTTCAATATCAACTTTATTTTGCTCCTTTTTTATTGATAGGAAATGCATACCTCCCTTTCAAACATTTGTAAAACTTCACAAGTTATGAAATTTCTTTCAATAAAAGTGCAAAAACAATAATAACAAAAGAATGTTTCTGTGCAATATAAAATTTGCAATAGTAGATTCTGCAGTATGCATGTAAATATAAAAGCCTACTCTCTCCTTTCGCACTGTGGGATCGGTATTGTAAAATATTCCTCCTTATACATATTTGTGGCACACTTTCTGACTAAATTTAGTGGATTTTGAGGATAAAGTCTTCTTGCCAAATCTATACAAGGTTGTTTTTAGTTTTCTTATAATCAGTCATATAGAGCCTGGGTGTTTAAGAGATTAGCTAATGTTCCATTTCTAAAGATTGAGGTTGAATGCAGCTTCTGGTTTTATTCATCTTGCAACCACTGCACAGTTGGTTAGCTTAACATATTTAAGAAGTATAATTTATTGGAATAAAACTGGGTTTTAATGATGACATGATTCTTATAAGATTTAGCTTTGTAAATTTTTAAAGCAATTTGATTTGCAGAAACTGCCGTAGAAATAAACCACTAAACACTGTTAATTTTGCATAGCTCTGCTGACTGATCCCTGATGAGACTAAATACTCTGCATCTTTTATTAATTGATGCTAGGTTTCTTCATTTTCTTTTGAAATATATTAGTGACCTGATATGTGTCTTGCTGAATTTTCCCTAATGCAGTTATCTCTTTGCCTATAAGCTATAATCTGTATTTCACTTCCCTCCCTTTCCCTGGTTTTCTCTTTCCAAGGCTTTGTGTCCTTTTTATTTTCTTCTATGTGCAGTGCTTGGAATGCTGATTTTGTTGCTGATAACCAGATGACTAAACCTACCAGCCGTACAACAATAAAAATGTAGTAAGGGAGCAGTTCTAAGACAGTGCGTGGTGGGCACTTGGGTGCTTAGAAAAAGATGTCTATCCCATGTCTGACATCCCTGAATTTCATAAAGTAGCCATAGTTTTACATCACCTTTTTGCTAGTCTCTAATTAACCTGAGTTTTTCTCTGGTAAGGAGAAAGAGCTTATGAGAAAATGCTAAGGAGAAAAGCTGCTGTTTTTGATTGTTGCAAAGTGGAACCTCTTGGTCTCTTGCATTTCTATTCCTTCAGTCTATTGGACACTTTCTGTATCATTCTTTACTACTGGTCAGAACTCTTTCAAGTAATGTTGAACTCAATGTTTCCTTTATTAACAGTAAATCAACTTTTCCCTCTGCTTGGCTGCTCTTTCTGCTTTTTCTGACACTTAGTCTATAGTTTTAAGAAGCTTGAAATCAGAAGACTCGTGAAGACCAAGAAACTAATAAGACTATATTTGGTTCATAAGAGCAGTGACCGGAAAACTCCTAAGAATAAAGTGTCATTTGTTGCTTAGGTAAAATCATCCCTTGGTTCATTTCTACTTTTTTGAAACCTTGCTCAAAATTAATAAACCAGAATGTTGATAACAGGATTTTGATTTTCAGTTTTGTTCTCTGTATTGTTGCAAGGTATCATCCTTTTTACTCTCCTCATTTGTTTTTTGTTGTTGTCACACTTCTTTGGAGGCATTAAGGGGTCATTGTTGTTGTTTCTCTGAAAAGTCTCTGAAAGCTCTTTTAAAAAAAAAAACTCAGCTCCTCAGGTTCAAACTGCAGTCTCCATTGTTGGCCTGTCAAAAACTTTTTAAAGTTCAATGAAAAAAAGTTAGAAACGTAGGGAATTGCTGTGAACGTGTTCTGCATTTTGAAATATATGGATGAGAGAAGTGCAACGAGAGGTTATGGTAGCAACCTGGTAGGTTAGAGAGTGTTTTCGTCATTCTGCAACTCTGATAAGTCTGAGATATTCAGATGTGAGGAAATTCTAGGTAGTGCTGCTCTTGAAGAAGCAGGACTAGAAGATGAGCAGAGTGAAGAAGCAAGTTGAGCGTGTGGCACCTTTTTGTTTTAACATCCTTATTCCAGTAGAATCACAGAATCCTTAAGGTCGGAAGGGGCCTTTATCTAGAGATCATCTAGTCCAACCCCCCTGCACATGCAGGGTCACCAGGAAAAAGGGAAAACCTGCACTGCTTGAACTGAACTAGGTTCTTAAACAGAAAGTGGTATTAAAAACTCCTTTGTCAGGAATGTTATCTTCTGAAGAGAAAATACTTGCAAAGTAGAAAATACTGGCTGAATTCCTGTGTATGTCAATAGTATTCCTGATTAATAGGATATGTGGCAGGCCTGGGTGTTGGCACACTAAGCTCTGCTCCCTGTTACTGCTAAGCAGTGGCTTTTTGGTGGAAGAAGGTTTTGTTGATTAGCAAAATAGAACTTGTACGTTTGTTGTGATACTTCTCTATATGTTTTATTATTTTTTTGGCCATCGATAGTCTCTATTCGGTCCTTATTTGTGTTTGGACACTATATTTGGAGGAATGAAATGGAACTGGAAATAACATCTGAGCTGGAGACAGTTTGATAATCTAATTTACGTTTTTATAGGAGAGTTTGTGCCTTTGGGTCTGTTGTAACACTCTAAGGAGGAGCTGAATTTTGCATTATTCCAATTTTCTATGCACTTTTTATAGCATGAAGAAGCATGACAAAAACAGTTCATGCCTTGTTGCCTTACTACCATTTTGTGAAACAATTCTGTTTTTTGGGGACAAATAGTAAGAAAATAATAATAATTGAAGATAAATTTTCCATTTTTCCTGTAAGTGTGATGTTAAATTTTATGATACCTACATGATATCGTAAATTTTATGATAAACTACAAGTTTTTTTGAATCCATGTTATATCCTTGCCACACTTAGAACAAATCTTAGGTATTCAGCTTTGTTTTCATCTGAATTCTAAGCGTATACGGTGTTTGTGAGAGTAAAGTGCGTGTGTTAAGATAGGCATATTTATTGCAGTTGCAAGAAAAGACCGCTAAGCGTAAGAACTGTGAATCAGACCTAATGGCAATGAAATCATTGAAGATGATCTTTAGTAAATGTCTTATATTGTGTGGGAATGTTCGAGTGACTTGTTTTGATTAGATGCTTGGGTTTGTCTGAAATCAGTTGAACAGTTTAGTGAAACATTTCATATGCTAAAGGTAATGAATGTACTTAAAACTAGCTGATTTCCTATCCATCCCTAAACAACCAAAATTTCTTATATTTTTTTCTTTATATGAACACGGACTTTAAAACAAACTTCTGTTGTCAGTTTTCAGTTTTAGTCTTGCAGTTTCAGGTTTATACCTGTATTTAATCACCTATGATGATGAAACTGATGATATCTCTGTGATGTGCAGCTGTCTTGAACTAAGTGTTATCTTATTTGTTATTCAAGTTTGTTAATCTTTTTCAGTCTTGGGAATTTCTAAGTGCAAAGTGTTAATACAACTTTTCGAATGATCGTATAAATGCTTTTTTTTTTTTTTTTTTTTTTAAACCGTAAGTTTTTCTAGTGCACAATGGTTAAATCTTTTTAGGAAAAAAAATCGGAACTTTTAAAGCATTAATAACTAAAATTGTTTAAAACAGGATTTTAAACCTGGAGAAGAAGTCCTAGCTCGTTGGACTGACTGTCGGTATTATCCTGCGAAGATTGAAGCAATTAATAAAGAGGGTATGTATTATTACATGATCCATCTGTGAGGACTTTGCCTATTATATGCTGTAGCTGTGGTCCACTTTAAAAAGGACATGTATATAAAACTTCCTTTATATCTTCAGTGTACTACTGAAAATATTTGTTTTACCAAATTCAGTAACATATTTGATCTTTTATCTGTATGAAATTAACCTAGAATTTCTCCCAGAAGATAAAATGCTAAATGTTTCCTCAATGATAAGAAAAATATTCTTTGTGTAGTGTTATTAATATTTTATGTAGTGTTGGTGATTTAAATCCAGCAGAGTTGTACCAAATTTTCTTAATTGTTTTAGGAAATAATAGTGGTTTTAAGTTCTATTGATTGTAGAATAGTAACAGAAATCTAGAGCTAAAATCTTGGTTTAGATACAATGCTTCACAATGTTGATCTTTAATGAACATTAATGAATTTTAAATTTTCACTGTAGTTTAAACCAAATGAGCATTTGGTTGTGAACTAATTGTTTCTCCGCAGTGATAGGCTGAATGTTGCATTAATGTGTAAAAATAGAAGCGACATGGTGGCTTAAACTTAGAATTGCACAAGTGGACAAAACGTGACAAGCAGGATTTTTTTTATTTTTCTTAAAATTCTTGATCCTGCATATAGTTAAGTGACTTGTGTTCCTCATATAGCCCATGAAACATTGTGGTCATCAGAGTGATGAGTTATACTGTTTCTTAACTACTTCTAGTGATTACATCAATTCTTTTGTAGGAACGTTCACAGTACAGTTCTATGACGGTGTTATTCGGTGTCTTAAGAGGATGCACATCAAATCTATGCCAGAGGATGCAAAAGGACAGGTAAGAATATTAGGTATCATTTTGTTCTTACTGAGTTTTTGTAATTTCTTGAATCCTGAAAGCTAGTAAAAATATCATCTTGCATTACTAGTTTTAGATTAGTCTTTTTATTCTGGGTCCTTCACTGTCTGTCTTCACCTTTTTATTGTTGATGCTTATGATGCCTTGGAGTGTGCGCTGCTCCAGTAATGTTGCCTCTGTCTGAAATGTCTAGATGCTGTACACTGCTGACTAATTTCTCCCAGAGTTGTGTCTTGTGGAGGCCACGAGCACAGGGGCATCCAGACACTTTTTTTCTTTTGTGGCCTTTGAGGAAAAAGCATTTACTTTCCCACTGGTCTGCGCTACTGATTTTTCTCCCTCTCCCCCAGCTTTGACTTATTTCAGTGGTATTTCAGACTTTTTGCCCACATGTTCTTGTTAACACCACTGTTCTGTGTCTCTGTGTGTGTGTTTTTTTTTTTTTTTTTTTTTCCTTCCCCCCTCTCTCCTCTCCTGTTTGTCTCAATAAGGGTTCAGACAGGTAAATATTCCCTCTGATAATGTCCTTTTTGCTCTGATGAGGGCAACATGCTAAGTAGATGTGGATGCAGGCTGTGAAGTAGTAGATGATTATCTCCAAAAAAGAAAAAGGCCAACATCAAAACCAGTTGTGCTTTTTGTGAAAGTTAGGGGGTTTATTTAGTGTGATAACTGTATTTTCATAATTAATGAGAAATTACTGAAACTGCTTGAAACTCACATATAAGAAATGTGAAAAGACTATTCTTATTGTTGCAGATTTCCTTTGGAAGGAGCAAAATTCAGATATTTCACAATTACATTTGCAACAATCTATATTTTGCTCACGTGACAAGGGCAGATGGAGACAAGAACTGTGTAGAAAACTATTCTGTATCCTGACCTCCTCATCCACATTGAAGGTGGTTGTATATGAGGATCGAACATCTAAGCCCTGGGTCAATGCACAGGCAAAACTTGCAGAGTTTAAGCCACCTTTCCTTAGACTAAAACTGAAGCCTGTATTCAGGCTATCTCTGGCTTCTTGCTGCAGTATAGCAATAATACTGTTAAATCAGGGTACAGTGTTTCCATTAATGTTTTCATTATGACAGTAAGTTAGGAAGCTAGAGCATTTCCTTTGACTTCCTGAAAAGGAAAACTTGGTAAATGTGTTTGTGACTGGGCTAAAATAGCCTCTCTTTGTTAATGTGAAGAAGTCCCTTCCTCCTAGTCCTGTGCTTTTTCTAGGCAGCCATACTGTGTCTAGTCCTGAGTTGTTGCTCTTAGACCACAGGCATTTTCAGCTTAAAATGTAAAAATAGATTCAGTTTCTTACAGATGCTGGGTAGCTACCATGTTGATACCCAGATATGCTTGGTGGCAGCCCAGCTCATCTTAGAATTCTTGATTTTCTTTTGTGGTTGAGAATGATGGCATCAGGATCATGCACTTCAGTGGCTGAATGTAGGTAGCTTCAGTGAAGTCTTGAGAAAGAAAAAATAGGCCAAGCTTAACACTTCTTGTCATAAAATTTTATTTTTCAAGGCTGTCTTGCAGCAATAGGAGTGCCAGATATGCTTCCTGCCACGCTAACTGATATTATACATGGTATTTCATTGTGCAAAATTAGAGATAGGCACAAAGTTCTGTAGCTTTCAGAGAGAAAGCTCCTCTTCTGCAACATTTGCTACATCATTATGCTATGGGAAAATATTTGCCTTTCAAAATATTTTTGTGACTTTAATAATAATGTAATCTAAGATTTTGTTTAAAGCCAAAGCCTCAAACTGAAATGAATGTTTTGAGGCTTATGCCTTGTTCTTCTATGTGAACACATTTATTAGAAATGATTTATAGCCCAAAAAAGGCAAGAATATAATTTGATGTGAGAAAGTGCAGTTGGCAGATCTGACATTTCATGCATACCTCTGAACCTACAGCTTATTTCTGTCCTTTTCCAAAGGAGAATAAATTTTAAGAGATATGTCTTAAGTTTAAGAAATTCTTAAATTGTAGAATATGCTTAATGCAAGGTCTATTTTGGAAGTTATGTGCTAATTTTGCAGAACCTTCGTAACTCTGAAGAGGAGTATAGACTTAGTTCTTAATGAATATTAGTGGTGGAAAATACTTACAAACAAACATAAAAATGAATTTTTATACAAGCATTAATATTCCAGTTCTCAGTCTTGCTAAAAGAAAGTGTGTGACTGACTGCATCTGACCCAGCAAGAGAGCAAGAGCAGTGATTATGGCCTCCAGAGGCATGATCTAATGTGGCACACATTACATTATCTATATTAGACACATTTATTTTGTCAATTAATGTAATGATACTGACAACAATTTCAGCTTCCTTTGTCTTAAAGGGATTATAGACACTAACATTCAAACTAAACTTTTGAGTTGCAGATCTGTTTTTGTAAGCCTCAGGTGTTGAGGGTGGAAAGCAAAAAATTCTAAGAATGAAAATAGTTATGTAGCTTAATGAATTGAGACTATGGGCTGTGTTTCTCTGCGGGAAGCTCAAATTAATTGAAATAACAGAGAAATATGGCTAAAGTAGTGCGGAGGGAAAATGAAAGGTGGGGATAATGAGACTGCCCTTGTTAGAACACTTATGAAGTATTCAGATAACTTAATTTTTCTGTTTCATGTTTTTTGTTTTATCTTCGATGTAATTAGGCGCGCGAGAGGGAGCAGATAGCGCCGGAGCTGAGATTAGTGACGGAAATCGAACCAAAAGAAGTGAGTTTTGAGGAGGGTTTTGAAGGAGAGGGAGGGGACTTGGCACCCAGGAAGAGGAAGCTGAGGAAAAAGCGTGGATTTACGATGGGGACAGAGGGGAAAAAGAAGATATGACAGGAAGCAATGTGAGCCAAGATGTAGGTGGGACAGACTGCTTAGACCTGAAAGGTGAGAGTGAGGAGTCCAGCCTTGATTAGGCATCAGACAGTCAATAGGTTGGTGGTGCTCTGTGTGTGTGCATGAGTGTGTGAGAGCTGGGAGCTGTCGTGTGTTAGGAAAAACAGCTGGAGCAGTAGTGCTGCAGAGGTGCAAAAAGGTGGTGGTTGTAGGTTGGTGAATGATGTATGTGAAATCTGCAACTGGCACAAGGGTTGGCTTTTAGAAATGATCCTGTTCTTTCTACTATTGTGGGTTTAAGCTTATGCAATGGAATATTTTAAAATAAAAGGATTTTTTTTAGTTTGTTAATTGATATGTAGGGTTGTTAGATTGCCACTACTAATTTGTCGATTGTGCAGTTTCCTGTGCTTCGATTTAGTGAATCTAATAAACATGATTTTTTTTTTTACAGTAACCATAAGGTAAAAGTTTGTCTTTCAACTACAGTGTCCTGTAACTTCTCTCCTGCCAATTTTCTTTGCTTAAAAGATGTACCTTAGGAGTGGAAAAAGAGAAATACAGCTTTTTTTAGAAGTTATCTAGACAAGGGAGAAACATTCACTGTGGTGAGATTCTGTGGGAAAGAAGGAAATAGTTCGATGCGAGTCTTTTGAAGACTTAAAATACCACAGCTGCTAAGGAGCTGAGTTTGAGAAGTCGGGGAAGCTTGTCTTAGGAGAAATTTGATTTCTTCCTTCATAATGTGCTCCTGTTTTGGTCCTGAGCTTTGGGTTTGCTGAATGTAAAATAAATAAATAATAAAAAAAAAAACCTCTGCTGTTAAAGATTTATGAATAGTTTATGCAATAACTATGATAGTGTCCTGCTACTGTGGTTGACAAAGATACCTTATAACAACCCTAGCTAAAGAGAGATTTCAGTTTTCTCTCTGATTTAATTTCCTTTTTTTAGCTCCTCCCTTTTTTGTTAAAACTGTCTAAAAATTCTTATTTAAAAAAAGGCAAGAATGCTCCTTTAAAAGAATCACCTTTCTTTGAAGTAGCAGCTCGTGAATCCTCCGAAAGATGCGTGATCACCTTAGCATCCCAGATGTTTAGGTAGTTCTCACAGGTGAGGTTCTGTGCAGCTGAATAGTTGCTCAGCAGGAGTTGAGTTAAAAAGCAGAAATTCTGTGTTATTTCTATGTTTCTGCTCAGCTGGTATAAAAATGGACCCAAATATTTTTCCAGACAATTCTTTTCACTGAGTTTATTTTTTAAAAGATAATCTAAGAGGAAAAAGCATTAATGTCATCATAAATAACACCACCTTGCTGTGGCTTCTCAGTGTTTAACCTTGTTTCATTTTTGTGTGTCCTGCCACCTTTTCTAAGTGCCATTTGTTAAGTAACCGAATACGGAAAATAAGAACTTGTGTTGTGCAAGAACAGTTGCAGTTAAACCAGGATACTTAGCTCAGTGTGCCCCTTGAAGCTTGAAATCCTCCTTGGAAAGCTGGCTTCAGGGTGCCTGTCCTGACTGACATTGGAAAAGCTGTTAAGAAGCTGCTTTGCTGTTGGCTGCACTTCCTCTTCTTCGTACTCCTACGTGATCCAAGCTCCAGCAGTGTTACTGATCCTCTTCGTCCCTTGGCCAGAGCACAGTACAACGCGATCATCAGGTCTCCTATCTGCCCACTAATGTGCTCATTCCTTTCTTTTCTTTGACCTGCTAGATGGAAAAGGCTTGAGATGCGCTGGAGCTACTGTGTGCTCTCTTTGGTTGGCCAAGCAAGAGGTTGACTCTGCATCTAGCAATTAGAAGAGTTCTTCATGGCTGGCATGGCACCAAATGCCTTTGGGAGCTGCCTGTTGTGCAGTCATTCCCAAAGTCCTTCCAGACTGTTCTCCTACCAGCTAACCTGAGCATAAGCATCTTGCTTTGACAGTTTGGAAGAGAAACAATTCACCTTTGAGGGACTAAAACTGTGGGTTTTTTTTTGTTTTTGTTTTGTTTTGTTTTGTTTTTTTTTTCCAGAGTGCATTAGTTGGATACCATATAGTTGGGTACTCTACACAAAGCAGTGAATGATTTGTTGAGCTTTGTAAAAGGAAAAGCATAATACGGGAAAAAGTAACAGTTACAACTTGTGTTATGCTCTTCTCATATCCAAAATCCAAAGAAACCTCAGTAGAACTGAAATTTGAAAGATTGATAGAATCTCCTAAGTGGAGGGAATAAAAAAAAAAAAAAAAAGTGTTTTGTATGAAACAAGGTTTTTATAAACAAAGATACTTCAGGTATCTTATATGATAACATAGCAGTGAGGAAACAGGCCAGGGTAAAATATGGTTTAATGTTGAAAAGGAAGTTCTACTATTTTAAAAGTATTCATGCAAAAAAAACAGACAAACGGAGTTCTTATTGTAACAGTTGTTTTTATGTTTGGCTCAACAAACCTAAAATACTCTTGGAGCCAAATCTCTGTAGTAAGCTAATTGTTCTTCAAAAACCCATTCAGATATTTAGTGCTTACTGGTGGTTTGTAAACATTGCTCTTGGTTTGATTTGGTTGATCCTTAACATTTGGGAGACATCAGGTCTAATAAAAAGAGCTTGGCTTGACTTCTGGAGGTGTTTAGTTCTCTTCTTCTGTATAGAGTGACTAGAGGCTTCATTTGCATTTCTAAGGTTAGATGTATTTATCTCTAATTTCTCCTCTTTATTCCCTGGATGATCATATATGGTCAAATTAACCTTTTTTTTTTTTTAAATAGTACTCCTTAATTACCTTAAATGTGTATTGTAAAATCCAACTGTGTTGGAGAGCTTTATAGAAATTATTGAATCAGTTGTAGAAAATAAAATACAAAAAGAATGTTACCTGTAGTTGTTCGGAAAAAAAAAAAGGTTAGAAAAGCTTTGTCAGTGCTTTATGAATCTAATTCAGAAGAGCTCTGTCCATATATCATGCAGTTTTCTGGACTACTTTTAAAGCTTACTGTAGTTTTGAATGTTAGATGTGAGCAACAGTGCAGTTGATGTAATGTGGTGGAAAGGCAGTAATGTCAGTGGTTTGTTTGGATTTGGTAGCTCCTCAGTTTCTAAATCTGTAAGATGTAAAAGAGGCTGCAGGGAACTAGTGCAGCTAGAATTGTGTGCCCGATGTCCTTTGGAAGCGTTTTTTCTTGCACTTTATCCACATAGTATATGGATAATACTTCAAATTTATATAGGCAATTTGGGGGCCCATTATTGCTGCTTCTTGAGTACTAGTTATAAAATTATATTCAACTGCTTTGGAACATTTCTAGATGAAGTTCACTGGACTTATAAATACATTGTATTTGAGTTTCAGCCTGTTTTTAATATTTACCTTTTTTCCTTCTTGGAGGATTGGATAGCTTTGGTCAAAGCTGCTGCGGCAGCAGCAGCCAAGAACAAAGCTGGAAGTAAACCTAGAACCAGTGCAAACAGCAATAAAGATAAAGAGGAAAGAAAGTGGCTAAAAGTTCCTTCAAAAAAGGAAGAAACCTCAACCTCTACAATTATGCAGGAAGTCCAAAAAAAGGAAGAGGAACCTACATCTAGTGACACTTTTGGTAAAAACAAATTCTATAAAGGATGAAATAGCATTGTTAATTGATTAGTAAGTTAATTAAATCCCTTAATCATATAAGAAACTTTGTTTTTTTGCCTTTTTGCAAAACTTATGTCCACCTCTAAGAATAAAATGTAGGTTTTAGAATGACAGTGTGTTCTGGTTCCAATACCTGGATCTTTTGTGAGATACTCCTAGAGATTGTTTAAGATAACTTTTCCAATGTGGATGATGATTCAGTAGTAGCTGAGACTGTTTCAAGGTTGATTAAAAATGTGTTCGTTTTAATAGTCTATTACTGTACTTCTCATAATACTGAATAAAAATTGCTACTTTAAAATAGTTGAGATTTAATGCTTTGGTTTATAATGCTGTAAGTCTTTAGAATGTGTCAGTTACAATACAGCAACTAATTTTATAGTTATTAATGTAGCAGCCATTCTGAAATATTAAAATGTTTTGGTTTTGATAAATTTTTATTAAATGTGAACTTAATTTCCCTTTTGTTTAACAGTAGGCTTTCCTGTAGTGGATGTTCCAAAGATGGCCTTCGTGCAGGCAGAGAGCACACTATCCCACAAGAGGAAAAGTAATCTAGGCAACTCGTTTCAGGCAAAGAGAGCTCGTCTGAACAAGATCACTGGTAAAACTTCCCTTTTTAGTTGTTGTTAAGTTATTTATTCCTTTCTAATGCATTGAAATACACATGCTTACATAAAAGGTACTCAAGTTGATCAATAAATGCACGTTTATCTGGTAGATATTAACTATGCACTAGTTTAGAGTTTAAAGCAATCTGGAAGTAGTAATAAAATCAAATTTATTTTTGAATTCAAAGATGGGTTTCCCATCAGAATTATTTTCCTACCAAATTAAAAATATAAGTCAAATTTTTTGCATGTGTACTTTTTTTTTTTTCTTTTTTAAACTCCAGCTGCCCCAATGCTCCATTAACTGCTTAATTTGGCATTAGGAGTGACAGTTAGGAGTTAACGTGTCACCACTGTAAATTAATGCTGACCCTGGTTTGGGAAAATCAAGTGTTCTATTCTAGTTTGTCATAATCTGAAATGGTTGCAGAAGGGTTTACAGTAAAGTATAAAGCCTAGATATTAATTGAAATAAGAGCTGAAAGGGTCTGGCAATATCTAAAGCATCTGTGCTTTATTTATTACTCAAGGATGTTAAATGAAAACATAGAGATATAAAATATTTTTAAGCTAAACTCACAGAATCACAGAACAGCTGAGATTGGAAGGGACCTCTGGGGATCTAGTGCAACCCCCCTACTCAAGCACCTGGCTCAGAACCCTGTCCAAATAGTTTTTGAATACCTCTAAGGATGGAGACTCCACCTCCTCTCTGGGTATTTTTTTTCACTGCTCTGTTACCCTCACAATGAAGAAGCTTTTACTTACATTCAGGCAGAACTTAACTGTGTTTCAGTTTGTGCCTATTTTCTCTTGTCATCTTGCTGGTCACAACTGAGGAGAGACTAGCTTCATCCTCTTCACACCCCAAAGATACACTGTATATTTGTATATATTGGTAAGATCTTTCCTCAGCCTTCTCTTCTCTAGGCTGAAGAATCCCATCTCTCTCAGCTTTTCCTTACATGAGATGCTGCAGTTTACTAAACTGAACGATGGGTTTTTGCAGACTTGTTTCTGCTGATGCCACCTTTTGTAAGTCGGATGAGAAGATTTAGTCAGTTTTCCTATGACTATCTGTTTCAATCTCTCAGTCAGTGTGTTTAAATTGAAGGAGTGAAATGGGGCAATATGGAGCATGGTTTGAAGATGATGCTTTTCATATATTTAAAAAAAAAAAAAAATCTTCAGTCTCCAGAATATCATTTTCTGAAAGGCTTCCTTTTTTGTGTTACCTTGGGTTAATGCAAGACTGGTCACTTTAGTCTGCTCATTTTGCTCGCTCCATGGTTAAATCCCAACCTAATTGCTGCCAAGCAGTGGGAGAATAAGTTGTAGCAGAGGATACCAGAAACTAGTTCTAGAAATGGTATTCTTCTATGAAAAGCAGTGGTTCCAGAAATGGTATTTTTCTATGCTTATTGAAAGATGTGCCTGCCATAAATGGACTCATGTAGACCAGTTTAGTAATTAGACAACAAATGCTGCAGCTGTTGAGCTATCTCTCTAAAAAGAGTTTTTATTTGTCTCTGAAAAATTTCCTCTACTAACTGAGGTTGTGTTATCCTTGGTGAAAGTGAATTAATCCTTTAATTCCAAAACCAAATTTGTTACGCTTGGCAGTTGCTATATGTATTGAACTGTTTTCAAACCAGTGCCCGTGTTTGTAGATCATATTGTACTTTTGTTTATTGCTACATAGAATGGAGAAGTTTTGAAAATGTAAATGCTGATGATCACACTTCCTCTTGCTATGTGCTAACTTATGCTTGAACGTTATGTGTTTGTATTTTTGTCTCCACCATGAGTTTTACTTGATTTGTATTTTTGTCTCCACCGTGAGTTTTACTTGATTTGAAGGAAGGCTGGGGGTGATGCTTGTGATGGCTGTACCCATCCAAATGGCTACAAGAGAACAATAAAGCATTGTAACTCTTAGAAAACATTCATGTCCTGAATCACAGAAAGATGGAGAAGGGACCTCCCTGCACAAGCAGGGATGCCTAGCGCACTTTGCACAGGATTGCCTCCCAGCTCTTTGGAATATCTCTGCACTATCTCCTTGAACACAACTCCACAACATCTCTGGGGAATCTGTTCCAGCGCTGTGTCACCTCACAGTTGAGATTTTCCTCATATTCAGATGGAGCTGCCTCTGTTTTAGTTTGTGTCCTTGCCTCTTGTTCTGTTGCTGGCACCATCCCCTTGACACCCTCCCTTGAGATATTTGTACACACTGACAAGATTCCCCTCTAGGCCCTCTATTCTTTAGGCTAAACAGGCCCAGCTTTCTCAGGCTCTTCTCATAGTTCCCTGTTCATCTTTGTAACCTCCACTACTGTGTGTGTGTGTCTTGTTTGGGGAAGTCCAGACCTGCACACAGCCTGTGGCTTCCCCGGGACTAGAAGAGGGACAGCAGCTCTTCCTAAGGCACCCTAGGCTACTATGGGCCTTCTTTCGCACAAGGGCCGTTGCTGGCTCATGTTCAACTAGGGAGGAATAACCTTATCTGCAACACCCTGCAACTGTCTTGAACTTCATGAGACTCCTCTCCACAACTCTGCAGCCTGTCCCTATCCCTTTGAATGGCAGCCCAGAGCTCTGTTGTGTCAGCTCCTCCCCTCAGTTTTGTATCAGCAGTAACCTTGCTGAGAGTGCAGTGTTCCTTCATCAGTAAGCTGAGCAAGACTGGATCCAGTATTGACCCCTGGGGGCTTCCACTATTTCCAGGCCTCCACTTAGACTATGTCACTGTCTGCAACCCTCTGAGCTCTTCTGTTAAGATGGTTTTTAATCCACCTCACTGTCCTCTCATCTAATCCACATTTCCTAAGCTTACCTGTGATATGTTAGTGGACTCAGTGTCAAAAACTTTGCTGAAGTCAAGGTAGACAACATGCACTGCTCTCTCCTCATCTATCCAGCCAGCCGTTCCATCACAGAACACTATCAGGTTGTTTGAGCATGATTCCGCCTTGGTGAATCCATGCTGAATCCTGATCACCCCCTTATCTTCCATGTGTTTAGAGAGGGCATCTAGCATAAGCTGTTCCATCACCACTTACCACATATCTTAGGAATTATATAGGGGAAGTGAATAAATGTAGAGCAAAAAAGTGGCTGTGCAGGCTATTTGAAGGGAACCCTTTTTGAGTTTCAGTTCAAGATTAGGTGTTTGCTCATCAAATGTTCATTCATTTGCCCTGTCTGCTCCAAGGACAGACAGTAGCTGCCCCTGTGTTCTTTGATTGCCTGGTAAAAAAATATTGCTTAGGTCTTTTCCTGCTGCTGCTCTGGATGAAATTGTTTCCAGAAGCTGGATGTTATCACCATTAAGAAGACATTAAAGTCTCTCTCCAGCTATTTTTTACTTCTATTGGAATGTTTGTTTCCACATTCCCCAATACAGTGTTATCTAAAAGAACAATTAATATCTACAGTGAGCTAACAGAACAAAATGCTGCTTCTTCACTGTGCTGCACAATGCTTTTTGTTTCTTACATGCTGTTGCTGACCAGAGACGATCCAGTGAGAGTCCTGGTGCTTGTAGGTGCTTCTCTCCAGCCATGTTGTTTGGTTAACAATATAGCTCATGGGAAGAAGAAAATAAGGAGGGCTGTATATTCACAGGTCTACCAGAATTTATGTCAGTTTCTGAGCTGTGGTTGTCCTTTCTGAACCCTGAATTTCTAGGTAGGGGAAAAAAAAACTCTTGAAGTAGATAAATGAGTCATTATAGCTTGAGACTTATGTAAGCACTCTCAGACAGGAAGTTATCTTCATATTTATGTTAGTACAGGCAGTGTTCTGGTTCACCTGGCAGTGTTTTCAGGAGTCAAGCATGAGGTGCTTTCTTAATTTGTTTTTCACGTTGGGGATATTTGTTACTACAGCCATGGAAATACAAAGAAAGCCTTTCTGAAAAGTAGCCCTGCCTTATTCATACATGTCTTCAAATTACACCCCAACTGTAATATCTTTCAATTTTACTGCAAAGGTCAGATATCAGACAACACTGAGGGATTTATTTTTCCCAAGTCACTGTTACTGAAATTCTGTATAACTTCAGAAGCTGCATTCTAGCCTGTATATCATTATCTAATATGTTAAAACATGTTTTCAAACATGTTAAAATATGTTTTGTTTTTCTGTGACAGATCAAAATAAGGAACATGTATAAATCAAGTGAGAATTAAGAAAGATAATTAGAATTGCAAAGGTTAATTTGTATGCAAGAGTATCGTCTTTCATCAAATCCAATGCAGAATTAAAATTTTTCAGATTGAAAAAATTGACAGCTCTTTAACATAAATATCACAATATTTTTTTCTGGACTCCCTCCTTCCACCCAAATATTCTGAACATTTTTGCCTTATGGGAATATGTTGAAGCCCAGAAGGCGTGAGAGAAAGGAAAGGATTTGTATAAAATTATTTAAGATTTATCCACTGGGTTTTAAAGCCCAAACACTGCACAATGGTGAGGTATTATTTTATGACTGTTGATGTGATGTTTTTGTATTACTAGTGAACATGTCGGAAAAGTGTGTCTCATGATAACTATCCTGGGAAGACTATCCTGGGAAGTTGTTTCTTCCAGTTTATCCTATTTAGCTTTGTGTAGAGCTATTTCAGAGAGAATTATATTAGAAATGCTAATACTTCATGTTTCTTTTCTTGTCATTTTGTTTTGTTTTCCACAAATCTTCCTCACAAGCTTTTTTCTAAATGAAAATCTCTGCAATTTTTCTCCTAAGGTTTATTGGCATCCAAAGCTGTTGTTGCAGATGGTGCTGAAAAAAAGGAAGGCAACAAAGAAACAGCTCCAGTCCTGGAGCAGGTATGAAATGGTAGAGTTTGATTCTTTTGCAAGATTCCCACTGGAGTGTGCCATGGAGGTGTAGTACCTACAATGCTAAAATTAGCCCCTTTGTATATAATAGGGAACTGAAACTCAATCTTATGTTTACATTTCCTCATAGCCAGATATATGGTTTTTAATTGTCTCAGACTGCAGAGTTAACTTGAGTTTCAGTAATGAACTTTCTTTCGGTAAAGAAGCTAACAAAAAACAGAAGCAAAAAGTCACCACACAATAAAAATTAGGAAACCAATTTCCCAAGATAGAATTTATAGCTGAAATTAGGACCGTGACTGGCTTAGAAGACCCTTACACAAATTTAATTTGTATTTGAAACAGGTTTTTTGACATCAAGTCAGCTTCTTTTATAAGAATTTTCTTTTATATTGTAAGAATAGGTGTCGTAGACTGTTAGTGTTTTATGAACTGCTCAATGAGCCATACATTTTGCTAGGGTGTGTATTTTAATAAATACAAAAAAGAAACTTTTAAATAATGTTAAGGGTCTGATTTTTAAATCTGCATATTTGCAGTACCTAAAGGCTGCCACTTTGGCTTATTCCATTGTGTTCAGGCATTGCTTGACTCAACCTTATTGTGCATATCAAAAGGGCTGAATGCTTAAGCACAGTAAAGCAAGCTAAGGATGGAAAGTAATCTTGATGCTGGACATCTTTGCTTTGCCTTGCTATAAATCAGAGCCTTAATGTAGTTTTAACACAGCTTTTTTGTATTACTTTTCATTCATTAATAGCAGTGTTTAAATAAAACAGCCTTGCTTCATGCACTGCTTAAAAAAAGCACTTCTAAAACCTCGGCACACTCTATAAGCACTCCCTACCCCAAACTTCCTTCAGTATTTTGGTTGTACTGTTTTTTTAGAGCTGATATATAATTACGTTGCTGTGGTTTTTTTTTTCCATTGATACCACATTGGATGCGAGTGCTGTCAATGGAACTTTACTTTGTTTTTAATGCAGTCACTGTCACGGCTACCTGAGCCACTGTGGTGTCAATGCATTGACTGATATTTTGCATAAAGGTTTACAATGTATTGACATGACATTCCATTTCCCAAATTTTTGCATATGGAAGATGCTATGACCTATTGCTATTGTGTGTAATATTTTCAAAGTGCAAAAAAATGTGAAATGGCTGAGAGCATGTTGTTTCTGGAGGAATCATTACAATGTAAATCTTACCTTGCAGAATCCCATTGAGATGAATGGGGCTTTGTGGTTTACATAGACTGTGTATGCAACAGTATAAACTGCAGTGCATATTTATTAAAATTTTTTTGTTATTTCTTAGGCTTAGTAACTCAGATGTTTATGTTTTGTTGATTAGAAATAAAAATACAGATGTCTCTGTCATTGTTTACATGCTAATGGTCTGAAAATAATTTTTGGAAATACTAGTTAAACTCTTTTAAAGAGGCATCTAAAATCCCAAACTGTTGTTTTTCTTCTCTTCTGTCTGAAAACAGAAGCCCCACAAATACTTAAATGAATAACTGTATAGGTGGGGGACAGTTATGAACTTAAAGTTTTCTTCACTAAGTTCCTGCCCAGATTCAAATTAAAATTGGCAGAGTTACCGATTCCCCAAAATGTTTTCTAATAGCAAAGCTGGCAGCCCTTAATTGGAGATTTTGGCTGCTACAACTATAAAATTAGATGGGTGAAATATCTTGAGTTTTGTTTTTTTTTGTTTGTTTGCTTTTTTTTTAATAATGTAATACGAAATATGGTAGAAGTATTCAGCCCGACAGCCAGAAACTTACTTTGCTGATGGAAGTATATTTTATTTATATATATTTTTTAGTTTCCTTTTTTTTTTTTTTTTTGAACCTGAAACCTCAGACAATTAGGTGCAAATATAGTAGTATATTTAACTGTATTAGGGTAGGTTATATTATATTTCCTTTTGACCAAGACCTGCTTAGATGAATAGCATTAAGTCTTTAAGATTTTTAATGTTAATTTGTCCTGTTAAAAGGTTAAGCACCTTATCAAAATATTAATTTAATTTTTTAATCTTGTTTAAAGAACTTTGTAATTTGAAAGTAATGGATGCTGTAGTAATGTCTTTCACATCTGTGAAGATGAACAATAAAATTGTTTATTTACAAGTATGGCTCTAATTAATTTCTGGTAATACCTCTTATAACCAGCATAGGTATACTCCACAGTTCATGGATTTTTTTTTTTTTTTTTAATGAATAAAGTGCACTTAATACATGTGTATATTGGAGTTACTCAAGATAGTACTGATGTCTGCTGAAGGAGACATTTTGCACTGGATCTTTATATGGTGCTATATAAGCTGCTCATATAGCATTCAAGGGTGCCTTTTTTGTGTACATACAATGTGCATTGATGTTGGTTTCCACCGGCACTTTCCATGTTCCAGTGGAAAATGAAGCTGCTGTTTGTACTAAAACACCTGAATAATACCCTCAAATCACCAGAGGTGTGATGTTTCTCTTTAGTTTGGACTAAGTGGTGCACGTATTCTAGAATATCTTTCTACTTTGATAATTCTGTTTTTATCAGGTGACATTGTCCTGTGTTAACTGGGATCAGAGAAGGGACAGATTTAAGAAATTGCATTTGAGTACAATAGTTTGCCATTACTGGGCAAGTTGTAACTCTTGCACAGCTTATCCAGTAAAATAGGCAGGACTTTCTAGGTAAAAATTCTGTGCTAATGTCTGTCAATGCATGTGAATTGTATAAAAATAGTATTGCATTATGTACATTAACAAAAAGAATGAAAATTGGTATTATCAGGAAGTTGCATCATAGTTTTTTTCCCCAAAAAAAGTGTTTTAACTCTATCTGCTCATTTTTCTCCACAACTAGTTATCTATTTAACCTGTGGTGCTAGAAGTTGTGATTTCTTCATGTGTTTGCACAAGCATTTTATGTGGTGAAATCCAGACTCCCAGCACTAAAAGGGGTTGTGTGAGAGCGTGTTCAATATTTGGGATTTTTTTAATTGTTTTGAGACTTTCCTTAAAGGAGCATTGTCAACTTTTTCATGTTTTTCTTTTCTTCCTAAAAATGAAATTTGTCTTAAATATCAAATTAAAAACTAGAAGTTTTCTTGAGGCAGTTTTTTAAAATGATCATCTTTATTTATTTATTCTAACTCTTAACAATAGTGTTTTCCAAATTACTCTTTGTCACTCCATTCATGGTCTACCCTGAAAGATAGAAACTAAAAAGATCTTGGTATGTTTTCTGAATGGGGATATAAGCAAACAGTTTTGTTCTCAAGGTTTTTATAGATATTTCAAATAGTGAAAAAGAAGGTATTTTGAATACTGAAAATAATTGACAGTGCCCCTTTAAAACTGTGATTTGACTATATTTTTCGCTTGTATTGAAAATATTAACTGTTGTTTTAAAATATGTTTTGAATTTTAAAGTTGCTTTAAAAGATCAAAGTAGAATACAAGAACTGCAGTGAAGAAACCGAAATAAAAGTATCAATTTTTTATTATTTATTCAGGAGATTTCACCTAAACCACAAAGTCAGAAAAAAAATGAAGCTGATATTAGCAGTTCTGCCAGCATTCAGAAACCTGCACTGTTATCCTCAACTTTGTCTTCAGGAAAGGCTCGCAGCAAGAAATGCAAACAAGAATCTGGAGATTCTTCTGGGTGTATAAAGTCCCCTAAATCACCACTTTCCCCAGAGTTAATACAAGTCGAGGATTTGACGCTGGTCTCTCAGCTTCCTTCTTCCGTGATAAATAAAACTAGTGAGCACAGACGTTTTAAAAAATACCGTAATTACTTATAAGATATACAGAAAAAAAATATTTTTGGTTGTAAATCAGTGTTTTAAAAATGAGTCTGCTTTTAAAAATGAGTCTGCTTAAAAAAAAAAAGAAAAGTCGAAGTGGAGAATTAGGGATGTCTGAATATTTTTTAAAGTCAAGTCACATACTAAGGTGTACAAATTACTGTCCCAGACATAACTCGTTTATGTTTATTGAGTAAGTTATGGCTTTAATAGTTGAATTCCACTATAGTTTAAATCTCCACAGTGACACAGGAAAAATCAAACTTCTGCTGTGAAGGGGCCTGATTCATTAAAAGGAAAAGACATGCTCTTGGTTGTGGATCTTTCCCTTTCCGAGAAATTCTGCATTCAGCGGGCTGATATGCTATACCAGTATTACCTTATAAGATACTTTCTCCAAATATGACATGAAAGAAAAGATGAGGTCAAGATCTGTGGTGAGGAAATGATAAGATCCATTTTGTGCAGCTCATGAGGGTACTATAGGTGTTCAGCCTCATAACATGTGTGACTGACCTGCGAAGTACCAAAATACTGGTTGGCAGAAGAAAAGGGAAAAATATATGCTGCATCCTTGAGTGATTTTTTTTTTTTTTTTAATTGAAATATTTTGTATAAGCCAATGCACTTTTTTTTTTATAATTTTTCTTCAGTTTTCAGTCTTCAGTCAAACTTTGTAAAACAAGTTGTTTATTGTCAGAAGGTATGGATTACTGTAAATCAAAAGCTAAGGTTTTTGCCTTACTTTTAGAGTAGTGATTACAATAAGGACTGAAGAATTTACCTGCATCATATGTTCCCCTTTAGCATTTACTTGATATCTTCCTGTAGGACATAACTCTTTCTTTTAATCTTTTCTCACAGGGAACTTTAAATGAATGAGGGAGGGAGGTGAGCAAATTCAGTTGTCTCTTTATTCAGGAAAGATGGGTATAGGTTATATCTTTACGTGTCCCCACAAAGTACTACTCAGTTACACTAAAGTGCCTTCCCTACCGTGATGATGGTAAGTAAGTATCCTTGAAGATATCTGCACTTTTGACTGAAGTTTAACTTTTCTTAAGAAATATTTGAAGGACAAACTAATGTTAATATTGTTAGCTTAATAGCTTAGACCTTTTAGTGATATCTTTGGGGCAGTGACTTTCATGCTTTGACCAGCTCAAATGAAAATTTAATTCTTCTTTGTTTTGTCTTTACTTTTATTCTGCACATCTTTGACTCTCAAAACCATCTGTACAAGGAAAGAGTGACTTGCTATGTAATAATATGAGTTGGTATTTTTCCAAGGCAGAGTTATGAAGCTGTGGAAGAGGGGAGTGTTTTAGGGATGTCTGTGTGCATGGTTTTCTTTTTTTAATGAATCAGGCCTATAATATTCTATATCAATGCCCCTTTTTTCTTTTGTTTATTTTTTTAAATGAGGTTCTTCAGACCTTTTGCTATGCTGTGCACTGACAATGTACATTTTAAGTATAGTTGGGGTATTGATATCACATTAGCAGAAAATTGGGAAATCAACTATAAACCACTGCTTTTGTTTACTTGTTTTTAAAGTTGTATGTTAATAGTATTCCTGACTTTTTAGGTATTTAATTCTGATGATTTATTTAACTGGGATATGATACTGCAAACCTATTGCCCTACTCCTTTTTAAGTGGTCTGCTCACATGTTTTTTGGGGGATGATTTTACTTATTAGTGGGAAAGCAGATACCCTAAAATATGTATGACAAGCAAAAACTAGAATCATGTCTCAAGCATAACTCTTTTTCTGATAATCATAGTTTTTAATTATTTACCAGTTTCGGTTGTGATTATTAGTTCTGTAGATGAGAGCTATTTAAAACACTCCCCATCTCTAGATCTCTAAAGCAAGACGGTAAGATTATGGTGTGTATCTCTGCTTCATGAACATTGAAAGATCTCTTTTTAGGTCCATCACAGCCAGTGAATTCCCCTAGATCCTACAAACATACCCAACGGAGGAGGAGATCTCAGCGTTTAGCCACTTACTCGTTGCCTGATGATTCTGTAGAAAAAGTTTCTTCTCCCTCTTCAGTTACTGATGGAAAAGTGTTCTCCATCAGGGCTCAAAATCAACAGCCATCAAAATTAGAGGGTAACGTATCTTAATCTAATAAAAAACAGCCAAAGAGAAATTAAATCGTAAAGATTAGATGATTCTCGCCTAATGGGATATTTTGACTAACTGTAGCTATAGCCGTGTTCTGTTCGTTTGTTATGTAACACCACTACCCAAACTGTTATTTATTGGGCCTATGTTTTTTTTTTTTTTTTTTTTTTTTTTAATATTACATTCTTTCTTTTATGTAGTACCTGATGTTGCTCATATGTCACTTGAGAAGCGTGGACCATGTCTTCCTCTTGACTTAAGCCGTAGTTCGGAAGTTGCATCACCATTATCCACAGAATCCACTTTCCGTAATGAATATCCCAGTAAAGAAAAGGAAGATATTCAGATGATTACATATCTTTCTTCCAAAGCAGTAACTGATGGAAGAGTAGCTACAACAGCGTCAGGTAAAGAGATTTAGTTTACAAGCAGTTAGTTTATAGTTAGAGGGTTCAAATATGTGTATTCAGTCACACAGAAAGAAGAGAGAGACTTTTTTTTCCCTGCAAGCTTCCCACTCCTTCCTCGGGATCCATCTGGATTCTCTGTTTCTCACTATCTTTGAACTCCATTGGCACTTTCTGTAACATACTTTCAGGTGAATCTGACTTAATCCTATACAGAGAGAGTGCATTTGCAAAGTAGTACTTCTTTCTAAAGGCTTTTTTTTAATGTTAAAGCTTGTAAATTATTTTATGCAGCTATTTACTAACATAACAGCATATGTGATGAATTAATTCATCTTGTGGCTTCAGCTTAAAAACTTGCTAGAATTTTCAGAGTCAGTTCATATCCATTTGCAAGTCTTTGCAGTGGAAACTTTGTCATTTGCTTTCTAGGATATATTGCTAAAATACTTTGGAAAATTCCACAGCAATTTGTTTAAATTATGAAGAGGTTCACAGAGTTAGTGAGCCCAATACTGGAACTCTGTGCCACATCTCATTTTATCAGTTTTTCATACTAATTTCTGGACCCTAAAAGAAGAGTCTTTTGACATTTAATGTATGTTAAGATACGCTTTTTTGGGGTTTTTTTTTGCCTTTTAAACACTTAAATAAGCATTTTATAGGTGAGTATCATATTGGTTTTTAGTTGTCTTCCAAAACAAAATTATTTGTTCACTAGCCTTTTTTTTTCAGAATTAGGAGGAAAATCAAGTTACTGGGGGGCATGACCATAAAGCATGTAACCTTACACCAACCTGAAAAGATAACTTAGTCTTGTTTAGGAGAAGTCTGTAGTATCTTTACATTAAGTGAAAAAGTAGCTGCAGTGTTCAATAGGTCACTACGTTTTTTTTTGTTGTTGATTAAGATATATGGCCTCTTCTTGGATATCTGCATATGCATGATTGATTTATAGAATTGCAGCATAGTTGCTTTATGCAGTAAAGGCTGGGTAGGACTTCTAGGTCAATATTGTGTAGACTAAATTAGATGATTGTTAATTTCTTTTTTTGCACACACATGGGCAAAAACTATTAATCTCTTCAGCTAATTTGTGTTATTAAGGATGATAAGGATTCCTAATGAACTATTTAAGCTTTTAAAAAATTACTTAATTTTTCAAGTGAAACAAAATAATCTTAGTTTGCCTTTCCTGTATTGCCACATAGTCAAATTAGATTCCTGGGCAGGTTTCTTCTGCAAAAAGCCCTTTCATCTCATGTCTTCTGCCACTAAGAGAAGTGCTATTGGAGGCTTCATATTTGTTCACTTGGAGAACAAGATCATAAAAGAAACACACAGCTACCATCTGTTGCTTTTTAATTAGAACTCATTTCAGTTATTGCAAATTTAACGGACTCTGGCTTTTCTAAGTATATTTTTTGGATAATTTAATGCACAGGTGCTTCCTTTGCTGCCTCCTTCCCTCATGGGACTGCTTTGGGATTCAAATAGCCTAGTTCTGAGCCTCGCTTCTCTTCTGTGTCAATGAGTATCATTGTACCAATTTATTGTTTGAGCTTAGTTTTGATCTTGGGCCACAGCTGAGTTTAACCGAAGAAATAATGTGCTTCATTTGTAGTTCCTTTTACTTAAGACTAAAAATATTTGACAAATCAAAAAACTTTTTGCGTCTAGAGTGAGAAAATGAAAACGCTTGGAACCTTTTGCTAAAGGTACTAGATTAAAGATATTTAAGCACATGCAGTTATAGAGAATTCCTCCATACTTGAATGGCTTGAGTAGAATCATTTCTTTTTATAATTTCTTTTGTCGAATGGAGCTGTTAAAAAGTGGTGTTCACAACATTTAAGCAAACTGATATATAAAGGAGGGATTCCCAAAACTTTCCTTTCTAAACCTTCGTGAGGCTTGAAAGTACTAAGGAATAGTGATAGCTATTTTTTTTTTTTTAATTTGGAGGAACATCTGGCTGCCTAAGTGTAATTAAAATGTTGTGTTCAGTGTTTACATTGCACTGCTTTTTTGTGCCACAATTTGAGAATTCTGAGCTAAAATACAGACTCATCTGCAATTAACTCCTTTTTTTTTTAACCAAAAGAACTATTATAAATCCTTTTCAGCTTAAGATCTTTGAGATTTCTTTAGGTTCTGTTGGAGCAACTTGGGCAAACCTTTATGTAGAAATCTGATCTTCTAGATTTTGATATCACGGAATTTACAAAGGGTGCTCAAGTCAGACTTACTATGTTCTTAATTCTGGAAAAAATCAGTAAAGAAAAAGAGATGGCTTGAGATAAGGGAAGTATTTAGCCTTAAGTAGCTTATTGTGATCATTGGCCATTCTAAAGCTGGCTGGCATTTATACTATTTAGAGACATGATGTTTAGGTACTATTTTAGACCCAGGGATGTAATTTGTGGCTGTGAAAGTATAGACTTCTGATGCAGGGTACATGCTGAGCCAATCAAAAAATAGTTTTACATTGTCAAAAATGATACATTTGAATGACTTCTTATTCAAAAGCTACTCGCTTGCTGCCTTTCAAATGAAAGGAATGAGAAAATAGATACTTTTCTATACAGCAGTGCAGACACGTGTATAGCAATTTCTAGTATTAACACAATTTCCTTCCCAAAGTCACTGTTTAAAAAGGAACAGCTTATCGTTTTATAAAGGCAGTTCAAGAGCATTGTAACCAATTCCATGCGTCTGCAGCCTTCATGGAGCAACTGTGAACTGTGTTGTTCTGGTGTCTTTGGTGCCCTCATATTTAATTTTTATGTTGACAGACTGCTTTGGCTAAACTGGTTTATTCACCCGCTTTATTCGTCAAGCTGCTTAGGTGTAGGTGATTTGCTGTTCTCATCTCTGCCCCTATTGTAAGCTGCAAATTCACAATCAGCCTGAATACATTCAAACCACTGTGGTTTTTGGCTGCTAACTACATGAAGTTTAGCTCATTTTGTAATTGTCATTTTCCTTATATTCATGATCATTTTTCATAGCTCTGTGCCCTTTCTTTTCCCCATTATATGTTTAGCAAGTGTAATTTCAGCAAGCAATTTGAATTTTAAATTTGAAGCAGGAGGAAAAAATATTGTTACATGTTAGCTGCTAGTCCCTGTTCTGGCTCAGGGGAGCTGATTTTGCCACCAGGATAACATTTGGTAGATTAAATGGAAAAAAAAATTATATCACACACTAAAAAAGAAAAAAAATATGTTGCATATTTTTGTGTAGTTAAAAGTTTACTGCAGCGTGACGAAGAAACGATTGCTATATGGAATTTTCAGGGGGAAAAAAAATCCTTTTTTAAACTTTAGGCAGCTTTTTCAGTAACCCTGCCCTTAAGAATTACGTAGGCTCTAACAAAGGTTCATGAAGCTCTTACTACTTTACAGACATGTTGTTTCTACTCCTAACATCTGCTGACAGTCGATTTTGCTTCTGATTTGGACTCTGCTTTCAGTGGCTTCTGCCATTCTGCCGGCCGTGAGGTTTCCAGCAGCTGCTGTGGGGCAGTTGGCAAAGGCCAGAAAAAACCTTTCATGTCCTCATCCTTTCTAGAGGCCCCATTCTGTGCAGGGTTTAGTATTATTCAT
The DNA here is from genome assembly GCA_013398735.1 of Nothocercus julius. Taxonomy (NCBI): domain Eukaryota; kingdom Metazoa; phylum Chordata; class Aves; order Tinamiformes; family Tinamidae; genus Nothocercus; species Nothocercus julius. The sequence continues at coordinate 343,053 of VZSV01000118.1, forward strand.
AGTGTATACTTAAAAGGCATTTTGATATCAGCATCCTAAGCACTGAAAATTCAGAAGGTGAAGAAAAGTTACTTACTTAGGTTTTTTTTAGTGCTACTTAGTTTTCCTGGTACGGTGTACTAAAATAAGTCATTTCACATTGGGAGGATTTGTTATTATGTTTGTTAAACTCAAGTGAGCTAAATCGAGTCTAGTCTTGTGAGCATCTTTCTGCTGGGCGTTATTGCAGACCAGCCACGGTTCACTGTGCAGAGGTGGTACCAGACTCCTCGCGGGGATAAAATGGCAATTAAAAATAACAGTTAAAAAAAGAAATACGGTCGTGTCTCCATAAAAGACACTTTCATAATGAATGTTTGTTTTGCTAGATTGGTTACCTGGTCACTAGACTCTTAATTGTCTACTTCATTTAATTTTGGAGCTATTTGTACGGCATAATAACTAGGCACTTCAAAATTGAAGAATTTGCCAGCCTTAACACTTTGTTTAGGTAAAAATGAAATTGTGATTCTCAATCTACAATGATTTCCAGTATATTACTTATATGTAACCTTATAATATATAACTTTATATACTTTATATTGCTAATATTAAGTAATATTTAATTAATAAAAGTAAGTGCCAGGAATAACAGAACAGACTATGCAGTCATAATAGTAGTTTCTCTTTTCTGGTTACTATAGAGATGGAGCTTAGATGATGGTGTCAGATATGGGGGTGTGTGTGTGTGCGTGTGACTGTAGCAGATTTCTGTTATGATGGATATTTCCCCAAACCTTTCTCAGTTATTTTGTCCCTGACTCCTCCAAGTCACCGTGTTGGTGTTAAAAACTGAGGTACTGCAGTTTGCATTGCGATCACTGATAGCAGAGCACATACAAATGTGTGAGGTCAGCATTTATTTTGTATAATGAAGTTTAAATACTAACTCATGTAGTTAGTATTTACTGCTAGGGACTGCTTGGGACTGAATTTTCCCAGAGGTCATTCAGAAAAGGCCTTCTCAGAGCTTTTCGTGAAAATGACAGTGACCCAACCAGGTTCTCTCTCGTGCACTTGAGTGTTCCCATTACGCTGTCTTCAGAAGTGGCCCAGCAGAAGGGGACCCTGATAACACAGTCATGTGGAGAAGTGTCACTTTCTGATATGTTAAAACACACTTCTTGCTCTGCAAACTACACAACAGCTTCCATCCTGTATCAGAGAGAACCATGAATTAGCAAACCAGAGGGTTAGTGCGAATGGTGCTTTGGGGTGGTCTGGCCAAGGCTTTGGGAAAGCCTTTCACAGAGCCATCCCCGGGACGTTGTTGCTGCTTCCCCCAGAATCTTTTTAAGGCTCTCAAACTTACCAAATTATCATAGCACTGTGTTTTTAGATGCTTTTTGTTTCCATAATGCTCAAATGATAGAAGAGGGAGCTCACCTGTTCCAGATCAGCTCCGTATTTTGTCTTATTTAAGATCTTGATAAGCAGCAGGTTTCCTTCAGGGTTATTTTCATTGGCTCAACAGTTACACCAGCAAATTATTTTTGGATGCCAATTTTTTTGGTTGGGTTTTTATATTAAGAGGCACTGAAAATGACTTCCCTGATTACGATTAGAAGAAACTTAGAGCGCTCACTGTATGGACTAATACAGTTGCCATATTAAGCAATGTTGGTAATGTTCTTTACAAATAGCTTTTGTTCTAGTTAGAATATTTGCAAATTCCACAGTCCTGTTGGATTATAAATATCATCAATGAAAGACTCTAATGTAAACATTTATTCAGCTGTGTTATTTTGTAATGTGCATTGAGATAAAAGCCCCACTTAAACCAAGAATTACTGAATAATGAGAATTGTCAGTATGATACTGAATTCTGACAGATAGCATAGTATTTTGCATGTAATTCAAATGTATATTGAATATACACATGAAAGATGGTGATATAAATGTTACTGAACCAATAAAAATACAATATACTGAAGTGTAAGTTTCATACCAAATACCAAAAATGTCATAAAGGAGCTTAGGTTTTTTATTCACATAATAGTACAAAAATTAAAATAATGTTGACAAACTATTTTATGCTTATTGTTGATGTGGATTTCTGCTACAGGAGAATGAAAAGGAAACAAAAAGACTTAAGTTGAGCAAAGTGTATTTAGACTAATGTTACTGTTTAGAAAATGAATGTAAATTACCAAATAGATAAACTTTCTTTGGCATGTAACATCTTGTATGTAAGACTGAGATCTAGGCATTCATTTTCAATAATCTTATGTTAACTGTGATAATAATAGTAGTATTTGACATTTTAGTGGTATGACCCAGCCAGGAAGCTGGCTGCAGTTTTTATTGAATGCCTAGTAAATTTGTCTTCTTGTTTTCAGCACCCTCGTCCCATGTACATGCCTTACATCTGGAAATGCCTTTAACCAATAGTCTAAGGTTACCCAAAGGGAATAGTAAAAAAAAGCGGTCTTCCACATCAGTGAGCTCTGAAGGGACAGAGATACAGTACTCTGTGCCCATAAAGGAGAAGTGTTTTGAGAGTCTGAAGGAGAAAATATTAAAGAACGTGATTGAGAAGGACAAGCATTCAGAAGTTGGTAAACTACAATGCTTTTTGTTTCCAGTGCTTTAGACAATAAAGATAACTGTAAAGTGACATTAAAAATCAATGCATTACTTGTTTGTTTGCTAACATATATATATATACCATTAGGGCTTTTTGTCTAATGACATTTAAAAAAAGCCGGTCATTAGCCAGACATTGTGCTAATGTCATATGTTCTTCTTCAATTTGCAGGTGCAGTTAGAATGGAAAGGAAAGGAAAACTGGAAGAGAAGAGCTCCTCGGCATATGGTATGTACAGAGCAAGAAGATTTTCAGGAAGAAGGCAGAGGTTTGGAAGAGTAGTACTGTAGACAGCTCTAACTTTACTTCATGTCTCTGAACTGTTAATGCAGAAGTATACAGATATTTCCAGGGCCCAGGTGGAACTCTTTTAGCTCTTACAGTTTGTATGTGCAAAAGCTTGTAGTGGAGGAATAAATAATTTTATAAGAAAAATAATAATAACTTCCAATAACAATATTGGAAGTATCCAAATAGTATCTGTGACAGGACTGCACAGCATGTCCCAGTTAAGAAACCCAAACCAAAGCTGATTTTAGGTGAATTAGTGTTTTACTGCATTTATTTCTGTTTACTGACAGATAAAATAAAAGAAAAGAGCCAAATGCGACTGATAAAACATTTGGCAATTCTTCAACAAAAATCCAAATTAAGAGGAGCTGGGTTTTTCATTTGTAAAAATTATGGTTATAGATAAATAAGAATTAGAAATGTTATTAGCCAGAAGGGTAAAGTATTCTTCCTATACTTACCCAACAAATAATAAGATGCTATTTTTGTGCAGGAGATATTTCCTTGAAGTCAGTATTTAAGGATTATTTTCCATAACAAGTACATTTTATATTTATTTATCTCAAAGCTAGTTTCTTAGAAAATGGTAATGGAATGACGTGTTGTGGGATACATTTAATCCGGAAAGAATGAGAAGAGTAAACAGAATTATTCCAAGCTAAAGTACCTATACTCATGAGAATGTCAACAGTGCTTACAAGTGAACAGCAATGCAAGAAATGAAGCATAAATTTTATTCAGAATCAGTTTTACGTGAGGATGCTGCGGTTCAGTAAGAACTGCTGACAATATCAGCAGTTTTATGAGTCTTTTTCACCTATTTTCTATAGGTCTAGTATGTTATTTAAGTCTACATAACCTTTCTTGTTTGGATTTAAGTCTTTTTCCTCCTGCCCGAACACTTCTGTTATATGTTCTTATAAGCGGTTTAAATCTGTCACTTGCGGTGTGCTTTATTATTTTTTTTCTCTTATGATGTCTCATTTAGCAATACTTAAAATTGTAGAATATACCATTTTGCCATCAATTAACGAGAGACTTAATATCTAAGATCTCAAGCAAACCATGTTGAGCTGAGTAGGTCACCAAAACAGCTTGAATTTAATGCCACTGCTGTCTAAAAATATTTATTTTGTTATTTCAGGTAAAAAGAAGGAAAAGGAGAAAAAAGAGAAAAAGGAGAAAGATCATAAATCAAAACAGAAAAAGAAGAAGAAAAAAAAGAAGAAATCTAAGCAACATGGTAAGTTTAATATGTGGCTTTTTTTTTTTTTTTGAAAATGAGCAAAACTAGTGGATCTTATTTTTGGCACTCATAGATAAATATTTAAAATGATTTCTAACAATATGAATCTAGAATTTTAGAAATTGCAAATAATAAGGTTTTGGTCTTAATGGTGAAAGGATACTGTGATCCCATTTCTGCATTTATAGCCTGTCTCTAAATGATAGATTGCTGAAGACTGGACATTTGGTTATGCTTACCCAAAGAAGTGTTTCAGGACTTGAAACAATACTTATTTTTATCTTACTGCTGTGGTTTTTGGAGAATGTATTTAAATATTCAAAAACGCAGTCTCTCCTTAGTATACCCGTCAGATGTACATACTTTCTGCTTTCACATACCTCTCGCGTGTGTTTTACTAGCTATCGGTCATAGTACCACTGACTGAAACTTCTGAAAATGTGGGAAGGTGGATATTAAACATGTATCAAACTTGGCTTTTTTTTCCTACAAAAATTCCCTCATAAGCATGCAGAAAGATCCTCCACATATGTGGACCTTTTCACCACCAGCTTCTAAAGATGCCTTGTAGATTTCCAGAGTGATTATGCATTTGTCTTGTCTAAAGCTTGTACTGTAACCTGAAAATGCTTCCAAGTAATACATTTGAATGTGAACTGCAGTAAGTTAATCTCACATATTTCACTGTCTGGGTATATATTAAATTTTAAACTGTATACTTCAGTAGAGCCTATTACCTAGAAATTATTGACAATTCTTTTGCTTATTTTGGGAAGATACTTGCAAGTAGATACTATTAAAGGATCCAAAAGCTGTTTCATTGATTTTAAAAAAGTAAATGAGCAAACAAGACACCACACTAAATCACAACCACAAAACCTAAATAGTTCTGGCTGTTTCATCTGTGGGTATTAAAACATCACAGGCTGAGTTATTACTTTCTCCACAGAAGCAGTGGTACTTCCCTGCCATTTTAGAAAGCTACTCAAAAGCAGTGTCTCATCACTGCGTGTACAGCAATCTCATCAGATGCAACATTGTCAATACAGTTTCATAAGTGTAAGAAAAAATAAGTATAAGCATACAGCTTTCCTGTATACTCTGAATATGATGACAAGCTGACTGTTGGTGTAAAAGTTTGTGAAGACTACTTGCACAGAAATATGCAAAATAATAATTGAAACAGTTTCCAAGAGATCTTTGGAATGGAACTGTTTTAATAGGCATCAACTTAAGGTACATTTTTGAAATGTGTGTAAGCATACCAATATATTTGCTGTATCTGGAACAACTGCTGCACAGTATTCTCGTGAACCTTCTCTTTCATGTTTTTCCTAAGAAAGAGGTAAAGTAAGAAGTTCTTTTGCATTTTTGAAGATGCAAACTATTCGGTGTTTGTTTTATAATGAAACTTAGCAGAATCAACAGGAAAGACTGACTTGTTACACAATTTAAAATACTGGAGACGGGTTAGATGCAATGCCTGTAATTAGTAGGGGAAAATTCTATACCTCATAATTCCCTAATAAATAGAGATCCTGTATACGTTTCTGCGTCTGTATTTAAGGAAAAAAATGTGAGCATTTCTCTTCTACCCAAATTAATCTCTTAGAAACAGACTTCTAGGAATCCAGAGACATTCAGTCTGAACTCATTAACCAAAGAGAAAGAAAAATGCTATGGCAGATTCTTGTTCTGGTGTCTGACCTTGGAAAAGCTCACCAAAATACAATCTTTTAAAAGAAAGAGTCTTCTCTCTCTCCGGGACTAGCTCCCTCTGCTTTCAGAGCACTTCAGAAATGAATGTGTGAGCCTGCCTCATGCCCTTTGAATCATAAATTTTGTGTAAAGCTTAAAGAACAAACAATTATAGCCTCAGTAATGTGAGTATATGCATGATTGACTGTTCTATTTCATTGAGGTTGATAGCAATACAAACCAAAGGAGTTTTCTAGAACATTTCAGTTTATCATCTCTGTTCCTGACTTCCAGCAAATTTACAAAGGAGTCATGTAGTAGAACAATTCTGTTCTTGACAGAAAAGGAAAGTATTCAAGGAAAGTATTTAGCAGACAAGCATGTTGTGGAGCCCATTGCAAGAAGTGCAGAGGCATGTGATAGCAGGAATACTTCCCCAGAATGAAAGTTACAAACTTGATTACTCATTTATTTCCAAAGTAATAATTCATAAGAGGAGTGACTAATCACCACTGGGCTTTTCTGGGACACTCTAGCCACCATGATAAGGACAGACTTGCAGTTGTGTTTCTTGGGACTTTTTCAACTCGTGTAGTGTACAGGTAGGTAGCATTTGTAGCATTTTGCTACAAACAGACCTAAGGAAAAGAGTTTATTATGTAAGGATGATAAGTGATGAAGGAAGAATTGCAGCAATAAGAACAACAACAAAAAAAACCTCCTTTAATCATATAGTGACAAAATGTAAAATTAAGAATTACTCCTCTGTACATACAGAGACAAGGAGGAAGTAAAAAGGACAATTTTAATGCTTGTCTTGGAATGTGTTTTGCTGGAAACATGTGGATAAAATAGGTTCTGAAACACTTTTACCAGTTCCTATCTGCAGCTTCATCATCATAATATCTAAATGTTGATATTCACAACTTTCGAGCATAGTGTTGTAGTTTTCTTGTTCATTTTTTTCTGCATTTGTGACAAGTTTTTCTTTACTGCTATAACAGTAGTTAATCTTTTGATGTTGATTTTTCAGATTATTCGGATTACGAAGACAGTTCTGTTGAATTCATGGACAGGTGCTCCTCTCCCTTAACACGGTCCTCAGGGAGCTCTCTGACTTTGCGCAGCATGTTCTCTGAGAAGAATACATCATACCAGTATCCAAGAGCTATCTTGTCTGTTGACCTTAGTGGAGAAAGTAGGTTGCCTGAACTGAAAAAAAAAAAAAAAAGTGTTTGAGATTGTATCGATAATAATGGAGGATGATTTATATTTGATCCATTTAAATAAAATGCTTAAACTTTTCAAGCTGTACTGCGCTGTACTTGGTTGTTTAATTGTTATTGCTGCTTTTGAGGTGATCACATTTCATTAAAGACTTTTAGCAGAGTTCATCAAGAAACCTAACCCACCATTTATTGGTTATGTGCAGTTTAACATTTTTCAAAAGTTTCTTTTTTTGTGTATTGCATCTTTTTGCACACACAATTTCACATGGATTTGTTTTTGCTAGACCTTTCAGATGTGGAGTTCTTGGACGATTCTTCCACAGAGAGTTTGTTACTTAGCGGTGATGAATACAATCAGGATTTTGATTCAACTAATTTTGAAGAGTCTCAAGATGAAGATGATGCTCTCAATGAAATTGTAAGGTGCATCTGTGAACTGGATGAAGAAAATGGCTTTATGATTCAGGTAAAGATGTTTTTTTCTTTGTATTTTCTGTGTGAATTTTGTGATTGTGAAGGATGCCTTTCTGGTAATTTTGAAGACTGAAGTTACATAGAGAGCTTTAAATACAAGGTGAACAGTAGTAATAAGATACTCCTATATTCTGCAGTTGGTGTGAATCCATGCTGTATATGCAAAAATCTCAGGAATGAAGTTAATACATATCCTCTAACAGTTCGTTACATGGAACATGTTTGTATGGAAAGGTAACTGTTTTTTCTGTATAGCTAGTTAATGAAGTTGAGAAGATAACTCCTTTTCCATGCACAAATTATCGTTTATATCCACAGATGATCTTGAACATACCAACACTTCTACTATAATAGGTTTAGTCCCTGTGTTTTGCACTACCAGTTGTAGAGACCATTCTGCTCATTGTAAATTTGCCTCAACTGTATCCACAATAATTATCCATAGTTTAATGAAGCATATTGATATTAATCTTGCCAGTATCTGGTGTGTGTCTGGAGTGACCGTTCTCAAACTGGAAGTTACTGACTCATTTGAGAAACTGCCAAGAATTTAAATCTAAATTTGATATAGAAAAAAAAAGGGAGCACTCAAAGATAATACAGTGCCTGCATTTTCATCTGTTGATAGATTGCAGCTACTGCTGCTTCTACTATAGTAAGGGAGGGAATTCCCAACTCATAATGGGAATACAAATTCCCTATCTCAAGGAATTTGAAATATATCACTTAAACTGGATGCTGTCTGCAGTGAAGAAGAATTGAGTTGTCAATAGCTTTTAACGGGTCAGGTATTCATGTGTTCTTCTGCACTCAACAGGTTTGTATATATAGCTATTAATGTAGTACAACTGTTGAAAATATGAAGTCTTTTTAGCTGAAAATTGAATGAAGCGAAAAAGGCTGTCATGGATTAATAGACTGGAAGTTACATAAAGATCTTAAAAAGAAAGATAAAATGACTGTCTCTGGAAAGGATTAGTGGAATGCAGTGGTGCATTAGGAGAATTAAGCAACAATGTCAGCAATGATAACATGAAAAAATGGACTGATGTAAAAATCTTTGTTGAGAGGAAAGAAAATTGCGACCATGGTGGTGTGTCAAGAGGAAAGGTGGCTTCTGTGTTTTGGGTAGGTTAATGCTCAGAATGCATGTCAGCAAAAAGGAGAGACTTTCAGTAATAAAACAACAGATATTTAAGATGGAGGTAAGCACTGAGATGAGAATGGAAAGGAAAAGCCTACTCGGTGATGGTTTCCCGCCCATTTCTGAAGTCCAGTGCCAGCCTAATATTGATCATTTATTTCCTCTTCCTTGTCTCATCAAGAGCAACCAGTTGCTATTTGAAGGCCCTCATGTCTTACCACTTCTATTTTGCTCTCCTATTCTCTTAGTTCTACTCTTTCATTTTCTCTTCATTTTCTTTTTCTTTTTAGATTTTCCATTGGTGCGGTATTAAAAACACATCTTTCTAGCGCACTGGAGAGATGCTTTGTAAATATAAATAATTAAACTGAAGAGTTTTCTACTTTTCACTGTTATACTGTAATGTATTACATTATCTTTCTACTTTACTGTAATATTCTCCTGTCTTATGTTTCACTTCTAAATATTAGGTGCTAAAATAGTGAATGTTATAATAAAATATTGTTAAATATTCTCATTCTTCATCTTCAATTTTTTGTCTCCAATCTGGAATTTGTGGTTGAGGTGACTTTCAGAACTAGAGTTAAGCTACTTTTTAGCTTTGTCTTTGCCTACCCAAGCACAAATTGCCCTATAAAATAATCTTACTCAAGCAACTATTTTAAGTTAAGCTGTTGTTCATTGCATTTTTATGATACAGGAATAGCTTCTTATTTGTAAATCCAGTTATCTTAGTTTTAGTTTTTGCCTTTTTTTGTTTTTATTTTTATTTTTTGGTGTCAGTGTGAAGAGTGCTTGTGTTGGCAACACAGTGTATGCATGGGGTTGTTAGAGGACAGCATTCCAGAGCAGTACATCTGTTATATCTGCAGAGATCCACCAGGTATGAGTAAACCACCTTTATCTGCTGCTGTCTATGTATTTTTTATAAGCAGAGATATTCTTTGTTGCTTTTAACTTGTTACAGCTTTGTCTGCTTTGTGTTACATGTTTTACTTAGGTAGGGCAAATATTTCTAGGTTTGGGGCTATGCCAAACTTACTTTTCCTGTTGGTAACATCTTGTTCAAATGTCCTAAATTGTACTCTAGAATTTTAATTACCTTGGTTTTGCTTGTTCAAACTTAATTCTCCTAAACCCATAGGACTTTTTAATGCCAGTCTACTCTGAGAAGTAACTCTATACAAAATAAATTCTCTGTTCTGTATGTACTTGCAGTTGAATCTATTCTTTTTTTTTTTTAAAAAAAAATGCATTAGATCAGTCCACTTAATTCTGTGGATCTCACTTCATAATAATTTGATTTTAGTAATGTTTGCTTTTTTTTTTTAGAATTGTATACAATTGAACAAAATACATTTGATAAGTTGTTGATTAAAAACAACAACAATCTATTCATGAAACCACTTGTATTAACAATTATTAGGAGGAAAACCATATGATTTTGAAGAGACTTTTTTTCTTTTTTCATTTTTCCTCTAACAGGTGATACAAATACAATATGTCTTCTGGTAATTTTTCCATTCTAATAATCTGACTTTTTCAAGAGGACAGTGGAACTATACATGCAAATTTAATTTTATTCAGAATTTAAGAAGACATATCTGAAGCCAGCTTGCAGAATTATAGAACAGCACTGAT
>VZSV01000118.1:353576-379221 GCA_013398735.1 Nothocercus julius
GTGACCCTGCGTGTGCAGGGGGGTTGGACTAGATGATCTCTAGAGGTCCCTTCCAGCCTTAAGCATTCTATGATTCTATGATTTTGTTTTATGTTCTTTTCCTGCGCTGTACTAGGTACCTCATTATCCCCTGCTATTCAGAAACTGTGTCCCTAATTTTTATCTTCTCTCCCTTCCTAACCATTCCTTCTTTTCTTTCTGTGTCAGGAGAAAAAGGTCATTCACAATGTCAGTATTTTAAAGTGTATTGGGATAATGGGCAGAAAGGAGATAGGGTATTCTCCTGAAAGGTATGAAGGGCTTCCATCAACCCATTCTTTGTTCTCTATATGATGATAGTCTGATGTAAAATCAAGTGTAAGATATTGCAGTCTTAGGCGGTTGGTTTGCCTGGATTCCTCATTGTATACAGTAATATTAGCATAATCAGATTTATAAGTTGTTGGTTTTCTTTTTTTTTTTTTTTTTTCCATAATGGTTAAATTACTGTAGACGTATTAGCTAATATCATTCCTACTTGTTGGATAAGATTGTAAACATTGCCATAGCAATGTAGACCTAAGGCCTGCTTACTTAAATGTCCTCTCTTATGTCTGGTACCAGATACCTCAAAGGAGAGTATAAGAACTCTGCTGAAGGATAATTTTGAGGTGTTTGCTCTTCATGGAGACCTTCTAGATAGATACTGACTTCAGAATTAAAGCCAAATTAAAGCCAAAAGAAACTAAATGTTTTTGATATATCCTTATAAAAGACTCTAATCATGCTGTCTTAGTTATTTCTTAAGTAAGCTGCAACAGTTAAACAAAAAATGCCGATTTAAATTTACTTTTGCAGTTACATCCACACTATTAAGCACACTATTAAGCTCATAACCAATGCTTTACAGAGTTGATTAGATTGTTCATTTCAAAAACCGTTTAGAAAGAGTCATGAGACTTGAAGTTTACTTTTGTTTTCATACTAAGTGATAAGAGTTTCTTTTAAATCTGTGAAACTTAAATGTTCGTGTATTAATGAAATAGCGAAATCTTGAATCCTCCTCGCATGGGTGTTATGAGACATTTAGGAGAGTACAGCATATAATTCTAGCATGCTAGTTTTAAATAAAATTGCACTGTGATTTTAGGTAGCCCTCAATCTGTTTATTGCTTACCCTCAGGTCAGAGATGGAGTGCCAAATATCTTTATGATAAAGACTGGCTAAATAATGGACATATGTGTGGATTATCATTTTTGAAAGAGAACTACTCTCATCTTAATGCCAAAAAGATTGTGTCAACACATCACCTACTGGCAGATGTATATGGTGTAACTGAAATATTGCATGGACTGCAGTTGAAGATTGGGATATTAAAGTAGGTATTCCTCTGCTCCCCAGCTTTATACATATATATAAATATATATACATATATATCTATAGGTAGCGGAGAATTAGTACCATTACTCTCCATTTGCATTGTTCTCCTATCCAAACATTCTTACTTGTGTGATGTTCTAAACATCTTCAGAGCAAGATGTGAAGTAGTTTCAGCTCAGCACTGAAGTAGATCTGATATTTTTAGTTTATTAGTGATTTTTGTTTTATGATGAGCCTTGTATTAAAAGGTCATTCTGGATATATACTAAATTGAAAAGTGGCTTATGAAAGCTCACTCATATGCTTGATAATGGTGTTTATCAGTGGCTTATAAGTAGATGCTTGGTGGTTCAGTGCTCGAAGTGGTAGTTCTCTAATAACTTGTTTCCCTCCCTGTCTTTTTGTTTTTTTCCCCCCAGAAATAAGCATCACCCAGACCTTCATCTCTGGGCTTATTCAGGGATGCGAAAGGAACAAGAACAAATAACTCTTGGGGTAGAGAAAAAAACTGTGACTTTGCCAGACCCTGTTAATCCACTTGAAAGGACGTGTCAAAATCATAGACAGCCACCTAGCTTACCCCTAAAGATGGAAGAAACATATATCACAAGTGAACACAGTTACCAAAAACCACAGAGTTTTGGTCAAGACTGCAAAGCAGTCAATGACCCTTTGAGCTCAGATGATGAAGATTCAAGTAGTTTTGATGAAGATCAGGAATTTCATTCAGAGAATAAAAATTGTTTACAATATTCTTTTAAAGATGATGGGATGAATGATCAGGTAAGTACTGTTCTTCATCTATGCAGTTTCTTAATTAAAAAAATACATTCACTATGATAAACCCAAATGCATACAAATACGTAGATATGTTCATTCTTAAAACTTTTTATTTACTATTAAATATATTGGTAAGTATAACTAGGAATGAAGTTGCATCACAGTGAAATGGTTTCCAGGTTTGAGCTGGTGAATGAATTGAAAATTATGGTTAAAATTCTGCCTATGTGAAAACTGTTTATGCTTCTTTCCAATGTCTTTTGGGGAAAAAAACCCTATGCTTAAAAGAGGGCTCTTGAGAGAATACTTGAGTGGTTTTTTGGAAGAGAGAAAATAGAGACAAGTTTGTGTGGTTTTTCTTTGGATTTGGTTTCCTTTTTTGTAATGACTTGTCAGCTAAGATGGTCTCAATCATGTGGAACTTTACGTCCTTTATATTGCATATTTCTTTCAATTAAATATATTTCACAGATCTTTAGTCGGGATTTTTGTGTTAACTGTTTGAATCCATTAGCTTGTGGAAATGGGTTGAAACTTTTTAATCTGGTCTTAATCAAGAGTTCCTTTTAAACAAAAAGCAAAGTAAATCAAACCTTTCTGTTTTTTGCAATACCAACTGTATGAAAGTAATTCATCCGACTCATCCCCCTTTCAAAGTATGGTTTCTGGTGTGGAAGAACTGAATAAGATATGGTTTTTTGTTTTGTTTTTCCTTATAAATCTAGTTTTAAATGTGGAATGTAAACTATGTAGCCTGAATGGAAAATTCTGTCATCTTCTGATTAGAGATAGTTGTTTGTGTGCTGAACCGCATGATTATACTCAGATTTTATAGTAAGGAAACATGCAGCAATGTGAAATACATTTTTTTTTTTTTTTCAATAATAGCATAAATCACCAATGTAAATTGTGTGTATTTGGAATTAAAAATAAGGACAGGGAAACAGAATTAAATATTTCCCTGAGAACCTAAATCATAAAACTAAAGAGGGACAGTTGGAACAGTATTGGAGTTTTTTTTTCCTTTGGGACCGTAGTTCATTCAGTTGCCACTACTCAGCCTAGTGCCTGAATAATCTCCCCCTTGACTTACTATGTATTGAAAAGTGATCCTTGGTTTCTCTGTGAACCAGTCTGTACCAACCTTAATATCATGCTGGAATCCATTGTATTGCCATTTGTAACATGACCTGGCTTTTCTATGAAAATTCTTCACCTCTCTTTGCCAGCTCTTGATCTGGGCACTGCGTTCTCCCTTTTAGATTGCTGCAGTGCCTTGAATATTCTGCTTCCCATATTGATTTGCTTTCTTCTGATCTGCAGTTCTGCTGTCATCTTCTTATGTCTTATAAAGAGTGTTCAAATTCACTAATTTCAAGTTATTTGTTGTTCAAGGAATGTAGACTAGCCATTTGGATAAACAAATACAGGAGTAATGAAAGCAAGAAGAAGTTATTAGAATATTTGGAAATTCTGCCAGTTAGAGCAGAATATTAGAATATATAATCATCTCTCAGCTTTGACTCTGGATTTTTCAGGACTGAAAGACGTGAATAGATCATGGCAGTTTTGTCTCAATTACTGTGATGTGCATCTGAAAGGCTCATATAATAGAGGCTGTTGGTTTTAGGACTTTGCTTTTGAGTCCTCGTACAACAAGAGAAAAGTGACATTCTCTTAAGTGTATGTGAGGTCCAAAAATTGTAAGAAATAAGGCATTTCTTATGTTTACTTTGAAAACATCCTACCTAAACATCAGTTAAATAGTGAAATAGTTGGAGTAGTGAAAAACACTGGAGACAAATTTGGTGTCTTGAGAGATAAGACTTTAGTTGTAGCCTTTAACAGTTAAGAGGCTTTTGTGACCTCTTATACCTGTCTTCAGTAACTAAGTTGTATACATCAGCTCTTTAATGAGTATTATATTAACAATTTAATTTACATTCTCCAGGACTCACTTGTGCAACTGCCTGTGAGACCATCCAATTTGTTTTTTTCCTTTTTTTTTCTTGTTTGTAAGACTTAACAGCAAACAAAGATTTTTTTAATACGGATGGTGGTGGTAATAAGTAACTAAAATCTTCCAGACACCACTCTTCTTCCCCTCTCTCTTTTTTCTCCTCTTCCTCAGTAGGGGAAGAAGTAATTTTAGAGGGTGCTAAGTTTGATTTAATGTGGCATGGAAATAGATGGAGTGGAGCACACTTTCAGAATGATGCATCGGGGTGGTACAATGCTCGCTCTGGCATCTACCACGAGCTGATACAGTGTAAGCAGAAGCACAGCAGCATTTTTTGTGAAGCTAGTTCCTAAAATAGAATAATCGGTAGTGAAAGAGCTTCATCAGATATGAAGTCAGAGGGCTACAGAATGGAAACTGCCAATCATGCTGGTTAATGTAGATGCTGAATGTTTTGACTGATTAAGATATGCTTCCTTTGCTTGTGGCCTAAATACGTGAAATACGTAAAGATGAAGTTAATACGGAGATAATAAATACATCAAAGAAAGCAGTCTTTGTCTTGCATACCATGTTTACTTCATGTATGCATCATTATCTGCATTACTGGCCATATAACGTCTCTAAACGTGCTTAACTGGCCCAGACTTGTGGTTGGAGTTTGCATGGGATCACTGCCACAGAGGGGAGAAAAGTCTTTTGTTTTAATTAGCTTTATGAATTGACAGCTGGCTTGCACAAAATAAGTAGATTTTTCACATCTTCAGTATTACTGTGTTTTAGGCAATTTTCCTTCATTTCCTCACTAGAATTGCAGGAAGCATAGGGATTTGCACATTTTTGGTGTTGGTTTACTGATGCGGTTCAGCACTTCATGATTTGCATTATAATTTGTGCACAGAAATGCAGTCTGTCCTGCACGGAGTTGGAAAGCTTGACCTCCCCCCACTCTTATTCCACCTCCCCAGTGCTCGTGTGTGTGGAATTTGCATTTTGTTCGGTTTAGTCTACTGATGTGTCATGGTCCCTGGCTCCTGAGTATGCTTTTTGTGAAGTAGACAGAAGTACCATTTTGAAGTGGCTTCCTTTATCGTGTGAATCGAGTATTGAAATCAACAGCAGAAATGCAAAAATAAGCACTCTTAATTGGCAACTTTTTTCTTTCTGTTGCACCTATGAAGAAGAATTCTGCTGAAGGGAACACTGTGTTTGTTTGTAATGAAAAGAAGGGCTCAGAAGAAGAAGTGGACACGCATCTTCAGTGGCAGCTAAATCTCCTCACCCACATAGAGAATGTACAGAATGAAGTCACTAGCAGAATGGATCTGATTGAAAAGGAAGTTGATGGTAACTGCTTTGCAAACTTTTTTTTTTTCACTCTTAGTGTTAACACACCTATAACAGCATCTTACATAGCCACTGTGTTGAAGGTGAAGATGATTAAGGGACTAGAGTACCTATCGTATGAGGAAAGACTAAGCAAGCTGGGTCTGTTTAGCCTGCAGAAGAGAAGATTGAGAGGAGATCTGGTCAATATGTGCAAATACATGAGGGGAAAATGTAGGGAGGATGGGACCAAACTCTTCTCAGTGGTGGTCTGTGACAGGACAAGGGCTAACGGGCACAAATTAAAACATAGGAAGTTCCATCTCCATATGAGGGAGGAAGAGCTGCTTCCCTGTGAGGGTGACAGAGCCCTGGAACAGGCTGCGCAGAGAGGTTGTGGAGTCTCCTTCTCTGGAGATCTTCCAAACCTGCCTGGATGCCACCCTGTGCCGCGTACTCTAGGTGTCCCTGCTTGAGCAGGAGGGTTGGACTAGATGATCTCTAGAGGTCCCTTCCAACCTCAACCATTCTGTGATTCTGTGATACACTGAGGATGGCTTTTCAAAAATCGTATTCAAATTTGGTTACCCAAAGTTATAACCAGAGCTTGTACCACCATGACTTCTGCCCTGGCCATGCACATGCACACACATGCTTTCCGAAAGTATTGAATGTATAGGAAGGTAAGTAAGTGAGTAGGTAAGTAAGGCCCCCTGAAAAGTTAGCCTGAATCATGCAAGAAGAGACACTTCAAAAAGTGTAGGTAACTTTTCCAACCTTTGTTCAGGTATGACCATAAAGTTACCAGATTTTTCTGCAGCTCTTCTGGGCAGTATTTTCTAGCCTGATGTATTTAGTATTTGAGAATATTTTTGGGGAAAGATATGTTCATTCTGCTTTCATCTTTGGTTTGCTATGTATTAGTAAAAAAAAAAAAATGGTTTCAAGAGCAAAGATGAGACTTCTAGTGAAGATGAAATGCGAAAATTTATATGAGGTTCTACTCACATTGTAAATATTGCAGGACATGTATTTATTCACACACCATTTGTTAAAACTTTCTTAGAAAAGCTTAGGAATAGT
This sequence comes from Nothocercus julius, assembly GCA_013398735.1. Lineage (NCBI taxonomy): Eukaryota > Metazoa > Chordata > Aves > Tinamiformes > Tinamidae > Nothocercus > Nothocercus julius. Next base: position 360,086 of record VZSV01000118.1, read on the forward strand.
GTAGGCATTAATTATATTTTGACAACTAAATCCATCTTATTCCTAGTTAGAATTTTACCCTCAGTATTCCTATTTGCACTAGGCAGTATATCTGTAATAACAGAGTTGCACTTTCTCCTTTACTGTCTTTACAAGCGTATAAATTCATTCAAAAAAAACAGAAAAATAAACCTTCAAGACTTGAAAACTTTTCAGTGATCTGCTTCTTACAGCTGTTAAAGTGACAGAAGTGAGGCTAGGGCTTGACTGATCCTTGCTTTTAAAAGTTGTTTTTTTTGTTGCACAACCATCATAGACCTTGACCTAAGGGTTCTTTTGTTTGTGCAGTTAGTGAATCATCAGCCAAGGCTATAATTTGCCCCCAAGTACCTTTTTATATTATCAGTCCAATCAGGCAAGATACCTGGATTGTGCAGGTAAAGTACTACATTAGTTGAAATTTCCCTAGTAAATGCTTTCTTTTATGTTAGATTATCACACCCTCAGTATATTTGTCTTTCTTATTAAAGGCAGAATATTAAAGAAATAAGTTTTGTTGTTGTGGAAATTACGTAGCTCCCAGGCATATTCTAACTAATTTCTTCTTCTCTGTAGTTCTAGAAAGCTGGCTTGATTTCACTGGAGAACTGGAACCACCAGATCCTCTTGCAAGATTGCCTCAGCTTAAGCGACGTATCAAGCAGCTCTTAATTGACATGGGGAAAGTACAACAAATAGCAACACTTTGCTCTGTATGACAAAAGGAAGAATAAAGAAATAAAAATAGGCTTTCTACAGTGAATTTTCTTATTAGCCACAAGACTGACAGGACGACAGCAAAAAGCTGAGCATTTATCTGGTTCTGTGCTGATCGCGTTAATTGCCTGAAGCTTTAGAGAGAGGAGAAGAGATCTAGACAAAGGAATTTGTTATACTGAGTATCTGAATATCCACTGTCCAAACTTCGAAGTTTAATATATTACGCACTGAGAAATGATGATGTGATCTTAACATGTTAAGGTATTTTCCTCATTTAAGAAAGCTGACCAAACAAAAATTCTGTGAAGAACAGCACTACCATTTTGAAACCTTTGGCAGGAAGTTCCAAATTCACTGAAGTTGGATGACTGAAAACAGTGCTTGGGAAATGCATTTTTAATGAATTCCTTTTTTTTCTTGCTAGTGAAAGATAGACACAGAGAGCTCTGTATCCTCTCTACAAGAAAAGTTTGTAGATTGTTATTTTCTTCTCTCGTGAATGTTTGGGAAAGTGAACATGCTAGCTTGGCTTTGAAAGAAATGACTTGTCATGGTCTCCTTTTTTAAAGTATTTTTTTAAATAGAAATCCTTATTACAGCACCCTTAAGCTCCTTTAAAACATAAGTGGCAAATAGTTGTCAGATGTGCCAAATAATGTTAAAACCACTGGGATGAGAGTTTGCATATGACTTACATGAAGGTTTTTTTTTTCCAAAGTCCTACTTGGTGCCAGCAATCCATCCAAAAGTGTATCTAGTTTATATATATATATTTTTTATTTTCTATTGCAGTATTCAGGATTCAAAGTACTTTTTTTGTCCTGGGTAGTTCTGTTTTTGTGTTAGCCCTCTGAAACTTTTATCAACCTCAGCTGGGATGAGGAATGACAAGAGCAGCAAGAATGTGGCTGTGAATTACTAAACCACTAGAATAAATATCACAAATATACATTATGTTTTTATAAAAACTGTCTGCTTCAGTGAATGAAACATCATGAAACCAAAGGCAACCTAGTTGCTCTGTTAGATCTTGCTGGATTTTGAGCCCAGGACTTTATTTGTGTTTATAAGTTGTCGCCTGTACCCAGTGAAACATATGTTTGTGTGTATGTATGTGTGTATAGATACACATGTACATATATACATACCATATACATTTATATCTACACATGTCTAGTTTTGTTACAATAGACTATAAGAACTGGTGGTTAACATGAAATGTTACCTTTTAACACACAGTTTCTAAAATTGAAAATAATGTATGTACAGGTTTTGAAATTTGTAAAATATGACTGTTAAAAGGAGGCTATTTAACTGATGACATTAAGATACTTGAACATTTTATGCCTCATATCTGTTTATCAGTTCTAGTTATCTGTATAAATGCATTTTAGAACCGATAGACAGTAAACTTGAATTTACCTTTTGATAAAGAGTACAAGCCACTGTACATTCAAAAATTATTTAAATTTGCAAACACACTGTTCTATATGTAAGGTACTGTATGTAAAACTGTTTATTAAAACTATTCTGCATACTCTACATTTTCCACTTTCCTTCCTGATCTACATACCAATGGAAAAAAAAAAAAAAAAAGTGATAATGTACAGACCATCAGAAATCATAAATTCCTGAAATGTTTTTTGAGGATTTGTAAAACTGGAAAAAAGTGCCAAAGATGGGTTTTTTAGTAAAGAGTTTGCAACCAATATATTGAACTTTCATGATAAAAACCATTATTAAGAAAGAAAGTAGCATGGCTTGTTCATTGCTAAAATATACCTTCTCTGATGTTTCCTATCTGCTTATCATTTCTGAAGTAAGCGATCATTCTTTATGTCTGAAGCAAAATGTAAACCCCTGTTAGAGAGCAATTACTATTTAGAAGGTTTTCTGCATCAGTCCTATAGGAGATATCACAAATCTGTATGATAAGTATAACTTCGAAGCTCATTATGGAATCATGATTGGCAGCTTCATAATACAGAAAGAATACAACAGCTGAGGAATTGTTGGCATTTTAATGGTAACTGTTAAATAAAATACCCTGATATACTATGTAGTTGAATGCTTAAATAACTGTTTAAACCAATACGAGTAGTTGATGAGTGACCTGCTTTCTTTTTTGATATGTGAGACCTTTTTATATATAACTCACTTGCTACATATCCTTGAATGTGGTGCTGTGTGGACTGTATAGGAGAAGCGTAAACACAGATGAATTACTTTGAAACAAAGTGGAGTGTATTTACATATTTTTTATATCATACACTATAGCAGCATTATGCAGTCTGTGTTCATGGTGTGATGTAATATAAATGTAACTGAAGGTGGGGATGGACAAAGGAATTCCGGTGGTAGGAAAGAGGTTCCATTCCTAGTGTAGAAATGCATCAATGGTATCCTGAAAAGGAAATGGTTGTAAGGTCAAAATTAAAGTTGCCGTTGCAGCTTTAGTTTGTCTTCCATTTGTATATGTAACAGTGTCTAAATTCACATGTTTATATGATTCTATCCCTGAGGATCCTGCCTTATTCAGGATGGCCCGTGCTTGCAAAACAATTATTTTTACCTTCTTATGTAGTCAAGTACTACAGAAATTCTTGCAGGCATTCATATCTAACCTGAAGTAAAGTCTTTTTCCTTGTGCACAGTTCTTCAGTACGTCGTGTACTGCTTGAACGCTTCACAAACTTTTGAGTTTGCTTTCTCAAATTGCGATGTTATTCTGCAACATGCGAACACTAGCTGTGGCCCCAATTTCTCAAGTATTCACATGCTGGAATGTTCTTAAAGCTTTTTGGTTTGTTCTTTTTTTTAAGCACTTGCAAGTCAAGTACCATAACATTGCTAAGTGTTCTGCACAGTATGTAACTTAGTTGCTTGCTCTGCCTATGTGTTGGTCAAGCCCTGTGTGGTCTGGTTCTCTATAAGCATTGTCCTCCTTCTGTCTTCCAGCTTCCTTGGTAAGTGAGTTTCAAATCTGCACACAGTCTATTTGCATCATCATTTACCTGACGATGAGTTGCCACGCTACTCAGTGCAAGAGGCAGGCTCCCTCTGAAAAGTGTGCGATGATGCAGTGACTGTTTTTGATACACGTATATAAAAAAACGATATGGAACGTTGAAGTTTACAGCTTTCTTCTTAAATTTCAAGTTCTTAGCAATAATAAAAAGTGCCATTGTACTGAACCCTGTGGTGTTTTCATAGGGCTAGGTGGCAAAATTGTGGTGTCTTTAGGGGCCTAATTTCTTCTAGGGTGATTCTGCACCCTCCTCTTCATAGAGTTGTTTGGGAGTGATTCATATCAAACACTTCTCCGTGTGACCATAATGTGGGCATCCACATCAGAAATTCTGCCTTTCAGTCATAGTGATGGCAGTAGGACATAAGTAACGAATAATGTAGTCATAAATGAAACCTGGTCCTGGTCATGTGATCAGGTATGACAGGATGGATGTTTCCCATGTTTTTTGGTTGTAAAATGAAAGCACTTCAAGTCATATGGAGTGGAAAATGCTTCCTATAATAGATTCTTGGGGGTAGCTGTAATTTGGGTAAAGCCTATATATTGGATGTTTTGGCCTTAGATGTATGGATCTTTATTCAGATAGGAAGTAATTTGCAGCAGTAGAAAGCTGACATCATCTTTAAAATAAAGCAGCATAAGCTGCAGTTTTCTGGTAGATATTTGCTAGGCATTGAAGAATTTTAATCCTTTTTACAAGGATGCAACCCCCTTGTAGGACTGACATGTGCCTGTCACTCTTCCTTTCCTCCCTACATTGTGCTTCCTCATCTTGTCTTCCATCTTGCACCTGGCTCTCTCTCTGTTTTTCAGCTTTTCTCACTCTGACCTTCTGACCCACTCCTCTGGTCTGTTTGTCCTCAGCCTGAAGTCTATTCTGGCAGCTCTGTACGGTTGGATTTGGTGTGCAGTGATCAGACTGTAGGTCTTTTTGCTGCTTTCCTCCAGTAAACCTCTACTGATCATGTGCAAATAGTGATCTCCCCTGCTCCCATGGGACTTCTCACTTCGCTAGACCTAACCCAATGTTAGGATGTCTCCTTGCCAGACTCTAAGTTGTGATTTAAGGGAGTCACTAGAGCTTTACAGTGAGAGACTCTTGAAAAACTGTATATTCTTCTGCTTGAAAATCAAACTCCTTTTTTTTTATTTTAGCAGAATCTTTAAAAATCAAAAACAGATTCTGAACCTAGACAACTTGAGCTAGAGTTTTTTTTTTTTTTTAATACTCTTCATAACAAAAAGCTCATCTTCAGCTCCTTACCCTGTTGCCCATCACTAGAGGTACTGGTGTGTAAAGGAGAGGCATGCAAGATGTATACTTGCACATGCAGAAGGGACCATCTTTGCCAGAGTGTTTTAAAAGATTGGAGCCTTACATTTTCTAATGCTTAAAAATCTTGCAGTCTGTGCTTCTTAGTTTCAGACTGTGTTTATTAAGGTCAGAGGCATAATCACTTTGTAAATGACCATTGCTATTCTCATATTAATTCCTTTATTTTTTTTTTTTCTTTTTTTTTTCTTTTGTACCATATCCATGCAGCTTTTGGTTATCATTTTACAGGGGGCATTTGAAATGCTTCAGCAATGGTTCCTAATATGCTATGTTATGTCCTGAGCACTGGATGTAGGGGGCCTGGCTTCAGCAATAAATGTTATACACTATGTGTATATGTTTATATGTGGAAAAAACACAGAGCATGTCGTGATGGTGAAAATACACTGCAGCAAAAAGCAGCTTGTGCTTTTGACAGCCATTCTGCACCAGCCTGGGCAACTGAAAAAAGGAAATCTGAAAAAATAAAAATGGAGAGCCTGTGAAGAAAATGAGCTAGCATTAAAACAAAGAGACAAAATCACCTATTTGGGCCTGAATTTCAAAGTCAGCCCCCTGATCTGTTCACACTGGGTCTGTGTGTAAGCTAGCTATATGTGACCCAACACAGTTTCTGTGGATTGAGTAGCTAATGCTAGTTCAGCTGCGCTTTACTTTGAACAGCAACTTGGTTTTCTTTAAAACCAGCAGCAGTTATGGCTGTGTGCGTCAGTGTATTGTCACTAAATGGTCTGAGAGAGGCAGCAGTGCGCTATTATCAACTCTTCCATGAGAGAAGCAAAATGCTTTCTTCTGTGGTGTATTTTTTATAATAGCAATAATGTCGACTGCATTCTAATACTCCCAATAAAGGTCTGTTGAGATTGCTACGTGCCTGGGCTTGCTTTCAGTGGACTTGAGTTTCACCAAGCCCGTGAGTGTTCTGCGTACACCCTGAAATGTTATGGAGCCTTCTGTTCCCTAGGCAAATAATGTAGTCAAAATGTTAGGCAAATAATGTAGTCATGGATGTTAGGTTACTGTGAGACAAAATGATGAGAATACTTTCCTGTTCTGAGCAGCTTTGTTTTTTAACAATTCTTGATTTTGAGTTCTGCAGCACACATTTCTTTGAAAGACAAAGTCTTTCTGCAACTTGTTCACAATTATATTTTCTCTTTCAGTGGACAGACATTTGTCTCCTATGGTTTATTTTCTAGTTTTGCATCTTCATACAATGCCATTGCAAAACATTGCTTTTAGTAATTTCTTGGTTTGTAGGCAATATTAAAATACATTTTTTCCAGACCCTATTGTAGTAGGAAATAAAAAAGGAACTAATGCTGAGAAAGTTTCTTTCTTAATTATCTTGTGGACTAGGACATAGATGATTAGTTGCAGTTGAATGAAATTATGAGAGGCAAGATCTAATTGAGTTGTTAGTGCAGTGAAAATCTTAGATCTTCATTTAGGAGAGCTAGATGTGATCTTAAACATAAAATAAATTTCTGCGTTTTTGTTGTGAATCTTGAGGATATTTCAGTCATTACTGAAGCCACAATCTGAAAATAGTCTTTCAAATCTAAAAGAAACAGGGTCAAATTCAGATCTTGGAGTAATAGTTTTTTGTTGTTTGTTTCTTATTAGCAAAAGAGTTCATGAAGAGTAGTAGATCTAGTCAGCCAATTATCTTTGATGGAAGTTGAGGAGATCTAAAAGACCAAAGTAATTTTGCCCGACCAAAACCAGAAACTTAGAACGTTTTTGTGTGCCTGGAGATGTCGTTTCGCGCATGGGTCACTTTGTACTTACCAAATATTGAATCTAGTTCCATGTGTGAACCTCTGCATCACTCCATTGCTGATGGCAGAACTTGGTTCTTCTTGGAGTTTGATGCAGGCTGCATCTTAAATGCCGTGAGAAGAATATATCCAATTTTCTACCTTGCATCTCTAAAGTACTATTGAATGCTATTAAATAATGAAAAGCTGTGTTATCTCCAGTGGATATATAATAATAATAATAAAAAAAAGCCATTTCACCTATCTTAAAAATGTTTATTTTTGCAGGGACAAAGGCAAACTCAGGTGTTCTTACATGGACTTTAATTTTTCTTGTCGCCCAAGACACTCTGCCAGCTAGCAGGTTATAATACAAAAAATGAGTAGTCCTCTGCCTTTTTTTCTTGCCGAGCTACTAGGTTAGTGCAGTGTACAAGTTATTGGTACTTCCTCACCATTCTTTCAACCCAAAAATCATACCTGGAAAGAACTGTGCAAAGCGGGAAGCAGTTACATAAATAAAAACATACACAAAGTCTTATGTAGGATTTTACATAATTTACTTAAGGGGAAGGATTATCCAATATTTCTGATGTACTTAACATGGCAAAGCAGTGTATTATTTAAATGCACAAAATACAGAAATAATTTGATAATGTTTTCAGTTCTTCAGAACTTTACACTTTCAAATTTCTGCTTCATACAGGAGGGTCCTTTTAAGTTAATTTCTTAAACTGCAACAGATATTTCTGGCTTCAGTCTCGTTTGGATGAGAGAAGCTTTTCTGCAGGTATGTATGTTTATGTGTTCATGTTGCCCTTGGGCTTCTTGATGTGTAAACATTGCAATCCACAAACAACATTTTGTACTGAGAAAGTGTCTGCAAAACTGAAATGTCTTGAGTCAGACTTCTTTTCTCTTAACATTTGTCACTTCAGTAAAATGTTTCCTCATGCTAAAATTTTTCTTTCCCTATCCCAGGACAGCTACCCAGCAGTTATAGTCCAGGTCACGTTGCTTTTTGCTGCTTTTTGTAACAAATGAAACCTTTACTTCCAGCTCTAGACCATATTGGCAAGAAGGACTTTTTCCAGTGGCTCTATTTTCATCACTGATGAGCTCTTGAAGAGATTGTTCCATCTTTTCTGACATGCTAAAAATAGAGATCAATACTATTTTCCTTCACAGACGTCAACTTTATGCAGTGAGGAGTTTTAGTTTGAATGTGACCAGCCATAGTGCCTTTCCCACCCCTGAAGCATGTGGATTTTGCGTATTGCTCTTTAAACATTTTTTTTTTTTTTTTTAATCCACGGGCTATTGCATCCCATTGAATTTGCGTGTGTTGAGATGCCCATCTTGATCTGACGCACACCTAGAAGTAGTTTTAGTGATGTCAGTTGGCAGAACTCATTTGTTTTGAAAAGACTTTTAAGTCTTGGCTATTCTTCCCACCTACATGATTCAGCAATTGTTTCTTGAGGAAAATAAAAATAGCACAGGGTATCAACACTGTGTAGGTATTGTAGATCTGTGCTTCTTTCTGTTGAACATAATCCTTTGAGACCCCCTTGTTGTACTACCTGTCAGGTTCCATTATCAGCTACTAATGACCTGCAGTAATTACCAAAGAAAGAAGTGAATGATTACCATAAAAAAGCTAATTTGCTATGCAAAGAGCCTGGATTTTAGAATTTAGTATAAACCAAGATTAGAAAATGCAATTAAATAAGTCCTTTCACCAGATATGGGTTTCAGTTGCTTGCAAACACGCTGTTGTGCCTGCATCTTAGCTGGATTTTTCTGATGACCATTGACTTTCCTCCAGTCTGAAGAAGGTTGGTTGAAAGTCAAATTAACTGTAGTTCAACTCTCATTTTAAGAAAACTACCCATGCTATACCAATTCCATACTGCTGTTTGAGATCATGTTTACCACATATATAATGCTGTAATGCTACAGAGGTCTACAACCTAGGCTATTGATGACTGGTGCACTGTTAGCACATGTATAGTCTTCGTCTGTAAAAGGGTATCAGTAACACAGAATAGCTGTGATTGGAAAAGACCTCCAGAGATCAACCCAGCTCTGAACAAGCAGGGTCAGCTGAAGTAGATTACCCATGGCCTTGTCCAGTTGGGTTTTGAGTATTTCCAAGGATGAAGACTTCACCAACTTCAGTAGAGTTGTTTCTAGACTGATTCTCTAGCACCCATGAATCACAGCAAGTGTGCTGCTGTCATTTTTTCCTAAAATCTAACTCTTAGAACAAGAGTTTGGTTGTTTTTAGTCCAGCCTCCAGTGTGCGTTCTCATTATTGCTAATTCTCCTGGGTCCTGGGGTCCAACTAGCTTTGTGTAACTAAACGTGAGATCTCACAGTTGGTGGTGCAAACATTTGAACAAGTAAGTGCCAACTATCATAATATGTATACAGGCAAGATATGATACTCCAGAAGCACCGAAGAAATATTTCTTAAATAATTTTAGTTTGAGGATCTTACGTGTAATAAGCACCAAAAGCTTGACTTTTTTTGATCTCCTTAATAGTATTACCTATGTTATGTCTAGGAAGTGAAACTGCAGAAGTGAAGCTACTTTGAAGCTGTATGTGCTTCCAGAGGGTGTTGAAGCCAAGGTTTAAAAAGAACACAAGGTCTAAATAAGCAATGTAGCTTTGTGGCTGCTTTCAGCTTATATATGTTTGAATATAAGCTTGAGTGCTAGCATTATTGATGAAAGTGCCCCAAGTCAAGACCTTGCTTAGGTATTTCAGGCCTCTATCTTGCCGTTGACTTCAGTTGGGAGTCAGAGTCCTGTTCAAGAAATTTGAATTTGGTACTGAAATTGGAGCACCTTGAATTTGGTGCGCATGGGTAAAGAACTAAGTGATAGCCTAAGCTCTGTCTGGGCCGATGTTGCTATGATTAAACTGCATGTTGACGTAAGCTCTCCTAGCTGCGCTTAGTGCACGCTGGTGCTCGTTCTTCTTTCAGATGACTGGGTTCAGTAGTGCTCCCTCGAGAGGGAATGGGAACTCACTGATGAAAACCACCAGGGCAGTTCCAGGTGAATGGTCCTCTTGTGGTTTGCTTAGAAGCATCATATGCGTCACTCACCCAATTTAGTAGCCAGTCTACCAGCTCGTAAGTGAACCTGTCCAAACAGTGTTTGCTATAAAGACAGATGACGGTTGCATTGTGTGCCGGGCTGCCTCAATGACAGAAGGAGATGGAGCTCTTGCATCGCAAGATGAGCTCCATCACATTTTGCAGCCTTCTTTGCTTTATTGGTATAGTGGCAGCCAATATATTTGGTAAGTACGCTTACTCTTTCCTTTGCTTATGTCCAGTAATGATTCTGCTCCTGTGATCCTTGTACTGTTCTTTGTGTTATTCCCGCTAAGTGAAAAATTAGACAAAGGTAGCTACGGTTTTACATGTTACACAGTGGAAGGGGGTCTTGAATCTTGCATATTGTTAGTCTACCTCACTGTTGTGGGATGTGCAGATTGAGTCTGGCTTTCAGGTTAAATCACAAACAAGAAGGATCTGAAAAAAGGTTATTTGAGTTCAGAAAGTTTGTTTTGGGCGTGAAAAAGAAATGTAAGAATGGAGTGGGCCAGAGTACAAACCCGGGTAAGAAATGATGGTGCTACAGTGATGCAAAGGACTTAGGAGTTTGTTTGTAACATTTGTTTATCAGCTAACTTGGATGACTTAATAGCCTGTCTCTACAGAGAGACAGACTATAGGTATAGCCTGTCTCTATGGAGATGCAGACTATGGAGACAGACTATAGATAGGTAGAAGGGATCTCCACGCATCCCAGAGCAACTGGCTCAGAGTCACATTTGAGATCAACATAGATTTGTGTAAATGCGGATGTGTCTACATCTGAGCTAACCTAAGCTCCTCTTACAATCTTCTGTAAAATTTTACGTGGTCTTATAGGGGCACAGTAAGAACCCACAGAGAAAAGATTGAGAGTTCTTAAGTGCTCAGAAACTATCTTTTGTATAAAAAAAAAAGTCTTTGAGCCACAAATTACTGGAGACCACAAAGTATTCAAGATTCTCATGATATATTTGCGCTATTAGACTTACACTATTAGACTCTGACCAAAAACTGGATTAGGTGAACCTTTACTTAAATCACTGCGTCTATGTTTTTAGTTTATTTTTATCATTGATGAAAAACTAGTAAATGGAAATAAAAATATCTTTAGAAGCTACTGCTCATCTGCAGATACTGACTTACCTCATCTCTACTGACTGTAGTAGCTACAACTCTGAGGGCCGTAGTGGAAACAGAAGCAACTAGCTCATGTACAGAATCCTGTGCCAGAACTCCTGGGTCCTACCATCACTCTAACTAGCACTTTCACTAGCGCATGTATCTCTCCGATTTCAGCAAAGTGACACTAATTTAACTGGTACTCGGTTGCATAGTTTTCTTACTATTTTCACCTAACTTTGTCAAAGTTTTGACAGAAATTTGTCAGATCTAGAGGACAGGGTCAGATCAGCTAATCCGTTCTGTAAAGAAGGAATTATTGAATTTCATCATTCCTCCCAAACAGCATCTAAATTTAATTTTGGAAGTAATTAAAAACTGCAGGGGTGACTGTTTGCTTGTTAAGTGTCTTGAGCAGTTAATCACTTGTACTGCTCCTAATGTGAATGTTTGGTGCTGACTACTTTGATTCTTTCTAAGGCTTTCATTAAGTATAGTAGAAATAACTTTTCCTTTTGGTAGAATAGTAACTTAGCTTCAATAAAGAACTAGTACTCAGAAGTAGTAGTAGTGATGTCCCTCCGAGAAATAGGAATGCCTATGGCAAAACACTGTTTTGTGGAGGTTGCCATGACTAATCTTGAATAAGAAAATCACCTCAAGTACCAGAAAATGATAGCTGTGTTAGTACAGAACAGGTCTGCAGCTAATTCGGCACAGGCCTGGGAGATGTGATGATGGGCACCATCATCATCAAATAGTTCTTTATACCTTTCTGCTCCGCCTTGTGCAGCAATGTAAAAGAGGAATCATGAGAAAATAACCAGGGAGGAATTGTGCACCTCTGGGACTTTTCCAGTCAGTGTTGCCACTAATGGGATTTCGATAAGAACAGGTTCGTAGTGTAACTGCTTTTATGTCTCTGCCTTCTTGCTGCTTTCAGAGTATCAGACAGATTCCCAGCCTTTACGACCATGCGAACTTCAGAGGGAAAAGGCTTTTTCAGAAGGAGAAACCTATGTTCCTCAGTGTTCAGAAGATGGCCAGTTCAGGTAATTCATCCTGGCTGTTAATCTGCTGGTTTTGTTTGTAATTTTTCATTTGTAATTAAAGTTTTAACTTTGTTTAAAGAGACTCTGTATCAGCAGACTGGAGGGGGAGAGTGACTGAAGGATTTCACTGAGTCACGTTGCAGATCCAACCTCTCCTGAATGAAATCCCTCTTGCTGGAAATAATCTCTGGGTTAATAGGTTAATATAACACTAATAGGCTAGTCTTGGCATCAGGATTTGTGTGTAAAACCCTTGGTACAGGTTATTGCATTATGCAACTGCCTTCCCATGCAAACTTACAGGCCCAAGACCCATGATCAACATGCCAGTTGGCATAACTGAGCTATAACTGCTTGGTTTCCTTCTGAAGGCAGTAAAAGAACCAAAAACTCACTGCGAGTCCATGGAACAGTGGGTTAGAAGACTGTGTGTGGCTTGAAGATGCTAGAAGTTAAGTTAAAGCTGAGGTGGAGGGGGAGTTCACAAGATAATGCTTTTTAGTGTTATTTTGCTCTTGTTGCATAGGGTGGGGAACTTAGAATATATCCCAAAATGTACAGTGAATCTCATACACTAAGAAGGAGGATTCTGTCATATCTACGTTCTTCCTGAATGTAGAATGTTCCTCCAACTCAGTTTTATACAGTTACCGAAATCTTCAGAGATTTACTGGAATTAAGAAGAGCTGCCATCAGCTAGATCCAATATATTTAAAGCCACCAGAAATGCAGTCCTTCTCACTCCATTATTTGTGATTTTATAGTACTTGTCCTGCCTGTTTGTGGTGATTTATGTCTTGGTTTATGTCTTGTACTGACTGAGGACTCTGTAATTAACAGAATAAAGTGTGTAATGTGTATTCTGTCTCAGAACGGCTCAGTGCAGTAGGAATGGTCTTTCCTGTTGGTGTGTGGATGAGAATGGCATTGAGGTACCTGGCAGCAAACAGAATGGATACCCTGTATCTTGTAAGTCAGACATTTCAGTGTGCCATTAATTTGAACTGTCGAAATCAAGAATGGGTTATATCTAGCTTGTAACAGATCTTTCCTGTGAAAGCTATGGATTTTCTCTGGAAGTGATGGTGAAAACCAGATATACCTGGATAGTCTCTATTCCTTAAGGTTCTCTGAATGTAAAACATGAAAGAAAGATGCACTTATTGTATTGGCATTGGAGTCAGCCTATCTGATTTTCTGTGTATTGATTTTCATGAGCTCAAGTGCATCAATGTCCTGATGCCACCTGGGTGGCAGGCTCAGAACTTGTAAGTCTAAGAAAACTCAGATTGTCTTAACTGATTTATTGCCTAGCAAATGACTTCTTCTAACAATGACCCTCTTTGATATATTAGGCTTATCCTTTTGCCAGCTGCAAAAGCAGAGGATCTTGGTGAGTCGCTACATCAACAGCAGTAGCATCTCCTACGTCCCTCAGTGCTTGGATTCAGGAATGTTTGATGTGGTGCAATGTGATGTGGAGCTGGGTCAGTGCTGGTGTGTAGATCCAGAAGGAATGGAGATTTATGGCACCAGGCAGAGAGGAAAGCCAACACAGTGTGAGTAGGATTCAACAAAAAGGCAGGTTTTGTGGGGATGGAAGGTTTGTTTTGAATTAAAATTCAGCTGATTCGGAGCTTGGACACTAACATACATTCATCCTATGCGTATGGTATAACTGTAGGTGCTTAACTGAATAAACTAAAGTGTTTGTTTTCACTGCCTATAAAGGGAAGCCAAGGCACTTCACTTAGGTCTGTGTGTTCAGTGTAGTGGATTTGAGCCCTTTCCAAATGACATGATGGTTGTTTGGCTGTTCCTGCAAAGATGAATAGCGATAAGTAACACCCTTTTCCAATCAGGTCCAGGAAACTGCGAGATCCGAGACCGTCGCATTCTTCATGGGGTTGGGGAGAAGAGCCCACCACAATGTTCACCAGATGGAGAATTTAACCCTGTCCAGTGCAAGTTTGTAAATACTACAGACATGATGTTTTTTGATCTTGTTCATAATTATAACAGGTGAGAGCACCGGCTTCTGAAAAAAAGGAAGGCAATTCTGCATCTCTCTTCAAGTCAGTATCTTATTGCAGTTTTCCACATGAAGTCCTTCTGTGATCCCATTTATCTGTGTTTCCTGGTGGTGGATGGACCAAGTGCAGACCTTTTCTTTCCATTGTTTTGTCTTATATTTACTTATCTAGAAAATCCTGATATTACTTTTCTGCAGTCCAATCAATGTCTTTGCACATCAGTAGATACCACATTGCAATAATGTGCAAGAGTACAAGAGCAGTTGGGGCTACCTTCTGGATTGACACAGAACAAAAAATGAAATTAGTACAGAAAGGGCAGAGCAGTTTATATGTATAAATGAGATAAAAAAGATTATTTCGTATGGGATATGAGATCATATGGACAGAGAGCTGAGTGGAAACACGTGAAGAGTAAGCTCCACATGCCAGAATGGAAGATGATGGTTTGTTTAAGTAATACTAGAGTTATTCACAGAATCACAGAATGGTTGAGGCTGGAAGGGACCTCTAGAGATCATCTAGTCCAACACCCCTGCTCCAGCAGGGACACCTACATCATGTGGCACAGGGTGGCATCCAGGCAGGTTTGGAAGATCTCCAAAGAAGGAGCCTCCACAACCTCTCTGGGCAGCCTGTTGCAGGGCTCTGTCACCCTCACAGGAAAGCAGTTCTTCCTCCCTCATGTGGAGATGGAACTTCCTGTGTTTCAGCTTGTATCCATTACCCCTTGTCCTATCACTGGCCACCACCAAGAAGAGTTTGGCCCCATCCTCTTTACACTATCCCCTCAGGTGTTTGTACATGTTGATCAGGTCTCCTCTCAGTCTTCTCTTCTCCAGGCTGAACAGCCCCAGCTCGCTTAGTCTTTCCTCATACGATAGATGTTCCAGTCCCTTAATCATCATCGTTGCTCTAAGGCAAATGGGCAAAATATAGGCAAATGAGTAAGGGACAAAGAGGAGATGCTGCAATACATATTGTCCTCTGGTGCCTGGAACAGGTTTGGGAAGTTTCCAAAATGTGGTGTCCAGTGATTGTCCAGAGAAAACATGCAATGGGAACATGAAGCAGTTGTCCTGAGGAGGAACCAGAAAATAATGCTCACATGGAAAAGGCCTGGGAAAGGAGAACCATAGGGAGAGGAGCTTCCTGTGGTGGCGATGTTGAGGCAGTCCAAAGAAATCTTTTAGTTTCTTACAAAGTGGATTTGTCTCAGTTGATGCCTTTCTCCAGTGGAGGACAGTGGGGTAAATATAATGTCTCATTCTGACTTGTTCCAGGGGTTGGTTATTTAAGGAAAAATGAAAGGCAGGCTCAAACGCACAGTGCAAATTTGTCAGAGTTTCAAGAGAGGTTATTTTGGCAAGAGCAAAATAATTTGGCTGCTTCACTTGTTGGCCTGTGATGTGCAGAAATTCTAAAAGAGTAATTACAGAGAAGAAAACTATGCTTTAATTTAACATTCTTTTGCTCCCTTTGGGAGGTGTGTCTGGAACAGGGCTGCAGGATCGGGCTTTTTTTGTGTCCACATCATGTAATTAATCAAAGCAGGACTGCTTCTTTTCCAGCTGTCTACCTTCCTAATTACGGCATTGCCTTGGCTCATTACCATCCTATCTGTTTCAAGCTATTAATATATTTTCACAATATTCCTACAAGATAAAGAAATGTCATTATCCATTCCTATAAACAGGAGGTGACAACACAGTATTGAAGTTACATACTAAGTTCCACAACAAATGACTGTAGCAGAAGAGGGATATTTTATGACCAGAGGAACAACATTCTTTTGCCCCAAAGACTGATTTTCGAAATCTGGACATGTTAGTCTAACCACGTTCCCATATTGTCTCCCTACACCCTTATTCCACAATAAATCAATGTATTTGAAAAAAGTAAATGGAGAAAAAAAATAGAGCAAAGAGTTTTCCAAGAGAAAAACCTCTGGAAAGAAAGATAACCCCAAATCTCCTGCCACCCACTGGTGATTTGGCTGCTGTTACTTTTTTTGTACAGATTGTGGCCAGGTTCTACTTAGATGGGCAGTCGTGTAGAGGACCTTGTAGCAGATAGGTAAGAGAGATCAAGAACTCAAAAATCAAGGAGAGTTTTTTACTTTCTTGCAATCATTTTCATCAGACTAAAGCCTGGGGTTGGATTTCTTATCCCAGCTAGAGACTCAGGCATATTATGTATTTTTTTTCTGGTAGTGTAAAAAGAATGATTTGGTGTTCTCTATCAACTTCTGTGCGGTCTGTAAGAAGGGTAAATACGACTTGAACTGTTTGTTCAAAAGCTAAAAAGGGCTATTGGCATACTTGCTTTTGAAGATTGATGAGGAATTTGTTTTTGGAAGCCAAAAGCAGAGAATCACAGTTGGAGGAAAAGGTCAACAACTTTACATTTGTCTACTTTGCACTTTTTTGAGTGCAGACACTCATCTTAATGATGCACAATTTAAATATAGCTGTCTTTGTTCCAGGAGGTCCTCTGTGTTAGCTATAGCTAACCATTTCTGGGTCTGTTATTAAAAAGAGACTCTTAAACAAAGCTGTAGGAAGCAGGTTTTCCAAGTAAGGCAAATGAAGTTCTATCCTTATGTTTATTTGGGCCTGTCTTATATCCTTTCGCATTTTATTTAGCTGTACTCGTAACTAAGAACAAAAATAAACAAGATGACAGGATATGACGGCACATCTAGTTCCACATTAAAAGAAGCAGTATAATTATGTGTATGATTTTGTAAAGTTGAGGAAAGAATCATGAAGGGCTTTTGTTTTTTTTTTTTTCCTCCCATAGTGTTCACTGAATTTCACTAAATTGGGTGTTGAGACGCTGAGGTGATGAGCTGCAAGGATATGAGCAGTGAGCAAGGCTGCTCGTGAATATAGTGACATTGCTGTCACAAGAAGAGAATAAGTCATATTGAGTAATGACTAGTGCATGATAATTCATGGAGCAGAGAGCTCTTGAGTTTTCCTAGGTCATTTATGTCCATGTGTATGTAGAAGACCAGGGAAAGACACCGTTTAAACCTTAAATTGTTTTCTACTGATGCCAGCAAAAGTACTTTTGTGTATGAAACTTTGGTTGCCTTTAGCATGCCATGTCAGCAGTACAACATTTCTCAGGTACATTGCAGGCTGCAAAGAGCAGGTTGTGGTGGGGTGATGCTGGAATTGAGGCAGTCCCAGTTATTTAAAGGAAGTACCCTGAAGTACGCCAGGTTGCTGTGAATTATTTTGGTATGTTAATGTTCTTCCAGTAGTTCAGGCCCATTACCCTTACTCTACTAAGTGTTCTTCCTCATTAAACCTCCCCCACCTCCCCAAAACAAAACAAAACAAAACTATTCACTTCTGTGCATATCTTGAGCAGAAAACTCCTCTTCCCTTTTCATAGACTTTCCCATGTATGCCACATGCACCTGGGATAACAGGCTCTTATTGTAAGAGTACATCTCTGCAATATAACCTGATTGTTGCGGAGCGTGGTAAAATTGAACCATTGACCACATGGCTTGAATTTAGAAAAAGATATTTTCTGTTTCCTTAGAGAAACCCTAGTGGGTCTGTCAGTTAAGATCACATTTATTATTATTATTAATTTTTTTTCCAGCTATGACCCTATTAAGTTTCATTCTTAAATCACTCCTTTGCTAGAATCTGGCTGTTGTCACTACCAACATATTAGACTGGAATGTGGCATCTCTTTGATCTCCGGAAGAGTCAATCTTACTTGTAATATGTTAAAAAACCTTTCTGTTTAATCTATTGAGCCATGCTTTCAGAATGAAAAAGATTAGTGTTGTTTTTATCAGCTTTCTATGCTTAAGTCTCTGCTGAAAGCCCCATATTGCATGTAGGGAGGAACAAATAGGAAGGAACCTGGTTGTTTAGGCATTCTTCCATCTTGTGCAGATTTGGGGAAGCTAATGAATGGGTGTTGTAATGTCATTCAACCAACAGACCTTGCTTTGCACTCTTCGATAGGCTTCCAAAGACGAGAGAATTGCAAATGAATGTTACATACTGGGTACTCTCTTAGAAGGGATCTGAAATCTCACTGAAGAGAGCTCCTTGATTTAAAGGCGTGCATATTACCCAGGAGAACAAGGAACTTGTGATAGTCTTCTGTTTAGGAGAAAAATATATAAAGGGTCTTGCTCTGTAAAGGATGACCCCAAGACCTGATATGCTCTTGTGGTGTGGGAGATGCTCAGTGCCCAGATTTGCACCTTGTTATCCAAATGAAAGACTGTCATTTGGATCTTGTCAGAGTGGTTGACCTAAGTAGGCCCAGGCAATTCCTAATGGCTTTGGGCTGTACAGAAGTCCTTGCTGAACAAATCCTGAAAGGAAACAAAAATACTTATTTGTTGTCATCAAAGGACCTCCGCAAACTCTCTGTAAGAAGCTGCTTTTGCTTCCAGAATGCCAGAGGTGTTCCAGACATTCACTTCTTTCCGGAGAACATTCCCAGAGGTCTCTGGGTACTGCTACTGCGCAGACAGCCTGGGCAGAGAGTTAGCAGACACTGGTAAGTGCCTTCTAGGCTCTGAATGGGGCAAATAATAAATATCAGTTTTTCGCTTCATTAAAACCTTCAGCTTTATTTTTGCAAGAGGTAGGAATACAGAGCAATGAATATGACCCGTTTAGTATCCATGGGAAAGGATGGTCTTCCCTAGTGAAATTCTCTCCCTCAAAGTGATTCCCTTATGAGCTGGAGCTGCTGCATAGCAGTTAGCCCTGTCCTTTTCTGAGTTGGTCAAATAGAATGGCTATTTGCTCTCATAGTCCTTCCTTCTCTCTTATAACCTCAAGAAAGCTTTCAGACATGTTAGCAGTTAAGGGATGGGGAGTTTGGGGACTCCCAGCCCTTTACATAGTATATGAAAAATGAAATAAAATAAAATAAAATAAAATAAAATAAAATAAAATAAAATA
>VZSV01000118.1:384418-430018 GCA_013398735.1 Nothocercus julius
CGTGAGGGACGGTGTCAAAAGCCTTGCCGAAGTCAAGGTAGATGACATCCACTGCTCTCCCCTCATCCATCCAGCTAGTCATTCTGTCATAGAAGGCGATCAGGTTAGTCAAGCACGATTTCCCCAAATAAGGGGAAATAAGGGAAGTAAGGCAGAGGTGTAATTGCAGGAAGGATGTCAGGTGCTTGCACGACCTAGAACATCAGACAGGCTCGAGAGGGTGATGCTCCTCTGCAGTCTACGGTAAATCCACCCCAGCAGTGCACAGCTATTTATTCCTTCTCACTCTGTTCTGATTTTGTTCAAGCCTTTATGGCTTACGCTTTCGGACTAGAACGGGAAAATGAGATCTAAGAGGCTAGATATGACTGCAATGGCCCAGAAGAGCCCAGAGACACTGTTTGCTTATGTTTATAAGGTATACTAGATTATCTAGCTATTGGATGGACATAGTTAGCATCTATGTCTGCCTAACTTGGTCTCTTCAGCCAAAGTTGGGTAGACGATAGTAGGCTTTGGCACAGGCTTTGAGAGAGCAGAATTATTCCTCTGGAGCTGTTAACAGGCTTCCCTGACTGCTTTATTATGTTACCTGAGTGAGGAATAAATGGTGGCAAGAAGCAAACCCCTGGGAAGTCATGTTGGAACAGACCAAAGCTGCTTATCTGGCAACATGACTCTGACAGGGATGGCAGTGGTGTTTAGGGACAAAGTATGAGAAACTGGGCAAATGCAGAGTGACTCTTCCATATATCCTCCCTGTAGCCTGCAAGCTAGATAGTTCCCATACTACAGGCTGAATCCAGACCATTGTGTTTATGGAGTCATATTCCAAGGATTTGTCTAGTCTCTCTCTAACCTTTTGTCCTGCACAGCATCCTCTGCAAAGAATTTCACAATCATAGTCATATGCTCTGCTTTTTGATTATTTTGTATTTTCTATCTGGGCCCTCATAATTTTTACTCTGTGAGAAACACCGTAATGAATAATAATCATCCATTGTGAATGATGTAGATAATCCAGATTTAACAAATCTCTTCCATTTTTTCTTTTTTTTCCCTAACTAAATAGTTTTTCTCCTGCAGAAGTTATTCTGTCCTGAAATCATTTTTGTCTCCCTTCTCTATAATTATGATCCTTTCTCAAGAAAAGGTAGCCGTGTCGTGCACATTTTAAGCTGATGCATGCATTCCTGAGATTTAGACAGTGGCATAATGATACAGCCTGTTTTGGTCTCAATGTCTGACTTTTGTATCTGCAATGTCCTTTTCTGTTCTCTGTTAGTCTTAAGCTAGGCGATCCTTCTCCAGTGATGATTTGTACCCTAATTTGGAGGTATGGATGTGTGTGAATGTACATAAATATATCCATCTATGTGTACACATAAGGATTGTTTTCTCTCTGTGTTTAATTATTCTCTGACATTGAATTTTCTCTGCAGTTGTAATACCTAAGAACTTACACTTTCCATTATGCTGTTTTTGCCCTCATCTGCAGTCTTGATTTTTTTTTTTTTTATGATACTATTAGCAATTTTGTTCAATTCATTACTCACCAGTTACAAATGTGGATCCCTTCACAGCACTTGATGGAAATGTGTAGGTATCTGCCTGTGTTTGAAAGTGGCACTTGTCTTTTTTCTTTTTTTTGGTGTTTAAACCATAAATCCATCTTCTCCATTTGACTTGTTAAAGGACTTTGAGAAAAAGTCTTTGTTAATCCCACTATCCTGGACTGATGGCCCTTTATTCACCCACTCCTTCAAAGAAATGAGTTTGTGTCATACATAAATTTGTGTGATACAGCATCCTTCTACAGAACCTTTGTTGACACTTTTTCAGTACATTATACTTTTTCATTTCTGTTCTGTTCTCTTCTTTACTCTTTTTACAGATTTGTCTGGACCAGAAACTAGACTTTTTACTGGGTTCATTGAACAGTGTTCTTGAGGCGGAGAGGAACCTCATGAACCTCATGAGGTTCAACAAGGACAAGGGCAGGGTCCTGCCCCTGGGGAGGAATAACCCCAGGCACCAGTGCAGATTAGGGGTTGACCTGCTGGAAAGCAGCTCCACAGAGAGGGATTTGGGAGTCCTGGTTGACAAGTTAACCATGAGGCAGCAGTGCCCTCGTGGCCAAGAAGGCCAATGGGATCCTGGCTGCATGAGGAGGATGTTGCCAGCAGGTGGAGGGAGGGAATCCTGCCCCTCCACTCAGCTCTGGTGGGGCTGCACCTGGAGTACTGGGTGCAGTTCTGGGATCCCAGTACAAGAGGGACATGGAGCTTCTAGAGAGGGTCCAGCGTAGAGCCACGAAGATGATTAAGGGACTGGAGCATCTATTGTATGAGGAAAGACTTAGTGAGATGGGCCTGTTTAGCTTAGAGAAGACTGAGGAGAGATCTGATCAATATGTATAAGTACCTGACAGGAGAATGTAAAGAAGATGGGGCCAAATTCTTCTCGGTGATGGTCAGTGACAGGACAAGGAGTAATGAGCACAAGCTGGAACACAAGAAGTTCCATCTCCATGTGAGGAAGAACTTCTTTCCTGTGAAGGTGACCGAGCCCTGGAACAGGCTGCCCAGAGAGGTTGTGCAGTCTCCTTCTCTGGAGATCTTCCAAACCCGCCTGGATGCGACCCTGTTCCATGTGCTCCAGGTGTCCCTGCTGGAGCAGGGGGGTTGGACTAGATGATCTGTAGAGGTCCCTTCCAGCCTCAACCATTCTGTGATTCTGTTTGTCACTATCTGATCTCTGAAGGTATATAACAAACTTGGCAGGGTGTTTCATGGCACATTTAGTATGTCAGGGAACAGTAAGCGCCAACTGCCCTTTTCCTGAGGGACCAGAGATGAGGGTGACCCCAGTGCAGACTATGCCTTTACAGACAGGGGACAGTCTTGCCAGATCTGGATGTGGCAGGCAGAGATAGGTCTTGGCAACATTTCAGACACCATAGGCAAAGTATCAGGTCCAGAATCCATCCAGGGAGCCCAGTCAGGAGCAAAAGGAGACAAGGCCAAAAACAGGACTGGAGACAAGATTATAATGTGGGTCCAAGGTCCATCCAGGAATCTGCCAGAGATAGGGTTTAGAGAGTGGTGTTCCTATAGCATAGCTTGGCCAGGGACTAAAAGGCCCAGAGCTGAGCTGACATGAGCCTCCTGATTCTTGGAATTTTATTGCTGTTAATTTTATCAATTTATTTTCAAGCTTCTTCTAATACTGATCTAGGTAGGAACGCACCATACATTTCCTAATAGTGAACACTGGTTAAAATAACTGTTCTTATTTGTCTGAAATGCACTTCTCCCTCTTAGGTTCATATATTGCCCTGGAAGGATCTATAGTTTCCGTTAAAAGCAGACATTCTACCAGAGAATTGATATATTTTAAAAAAGGCTTTGTGCTTACCTCCATTATTAGGAACAAAAATGAGGATTTAAAATTGAAAACAGTAAAACCAAAGAAAGAGCACAGAGCAGAAAACTCAAGCGTAGTGAAGGAATGTTTGCTTTCAGTTTATCTTGACTGAAGAAGTTTACTTCCAGGGAACAGTTAGCAGCACTCCAAACTTCTTCATCAATGTGCCTGATGTTTAATTAAGGATCTAGACATAAGTTAAACTACACTTTTATGTGGCCTCTGCAGAGGCTGCTGTGAAAGATATTCACAGAGAAGTAGGTTTTCGGGGTTAAAATGTTTATTTTTTAATCACTTTGTTTAGGTGAAAGACAAGAATGCATCTCTGAGAGACGACGGGCCTTGTCCAGGATCTTCCATGGCCCTGCTGGGTATTTCAGTCAACACAGTTTATTTTCTACACCAGAAGTGCAGTCAGACAAAGTAGGTGTCTTCTCAAGCCCCTGCCCTCCTTCCTTCAGGGAGCTGTTTCTGGACTCTGGGTTGTCATCCCCAATCACACAAAGTCAGTATGCCAGTCAGATTCTCCAGCTGGAATCTACCCTCAGTGAAGCTGTTGCGGGGATATTTCAGTCAAGGGAACTGGCTCAGATGGCACTGCAATTTATTGCTAATCCAAAGCGTTTCCAAGAAAACCTCTTTGGAGGAAGGTTCTTGAAGAATTTGATCCAGTTTAACTTCACTGGGACACTTGGCCCTAGTGGGAAGTACAACATTGGCCAGTTTTTTGTACAGGAAGAAAGGGATAATGGACAGGGCCTTTTGGAATTATTTGAAGCACTTCCACTGGAATTATCAAACAGCTCCGTTTTGAGTCAACCTCTTATGAGCATCTTTGGCCGTACGATAACATTACAGGACAATCAGAACAGGATGAAGTTCCTTGCCTCTGTCCTGGAACTACCAGAATTCTTTACCTTTCTTCAACAAGTAATTTCTGTTCCCAAAAACATTGCTGATGATTTAGGTGAAGTGGTGAAATTAGCATTGAGTTCTAAAGACTGTGGCGAGGAGACAACAGATCTGTTTGTTCCGACATGCACCAAGGAGGGGAGGTATGAAGAAATTCAGTGCTATGCAGGAGAGTGCTGGTGTTTGGATGCTCAAGGTAAGGAAATTCCAGACTCAAGAGTTCAAGGAAAACGACCAAAATGCCCCACTGATTGTGAAAAGCAGAGAAAAAACCTGAAAATCTTGAAAGAAAGCCAGCCTGCAGGATCAGATCTCTTTATTCCCTCTTGTACCAAAGATGGAGACTTCCTGCCACTCCAGTGTTATGGAACAAATTGCTTTTGTGTTGATATGGAAGGCAAGACTATTCCAAGAATAAGAGGAGAAGCTGGAGATCCAATGCAATGTAAGTCTTTAGGACTAGCACAAATGTGTAGTTTTGCATAATTAAATTTGGTTGGGTTTGCATAATTTATTTCTTCATAACTGATTATATTCGGAAATGCAGGTTAATGTTTATAAGCAGTATTGCCCTCTGCCAGCAAAGAATATCAACTGTGGTTTAGGGAACTCTATAGTTGCAGGGGAGTAGTAGGAAGGGCAATATCACAGTCTAAATACACTGTCAGTCTTAGAGCCAGTTCCCTTTTCCTTTGGTGTGTAGGATAGGCTTGCTCGAAAGAGAGGAGACTGAATTCATCTTGCTGATGGGCATTGAGTTCTGTCCCTACTGAAGTGTGTGGCTAATGTTTATAACAGCTCTGATATCCATGAGACCTGGAGCATCTGTGTAACTGAATGTACTCCTTCGGCTTGCCCTTACTACATGAAAAAGCTCTTTTGCTTCCAACACCAAATAACCTGGGCACTGTCACTGGATCATGTTTGTGTTGGAAGCTGAGGAACTTTAGTGCCTTAAGCCTTGAACCTCCTGTAGTCTTTTAGCTCAGAAATATATCCTCAACTTGTTATGAATATATGGAAATCTGACCATAGGAGAGGGATTCAAAGGCTTGTAGGTTTCTCGTGAGGATCATGTAGTTGGGCTAGAAAAGTGAGTCATAAACTCACTTTTAATTGCCTAATTTAGCATTGCAGTTTAATTACAGACTACCAACCAAGAACTTCTGTTTTTCCATTAATATAATGCAATGGCAGAAGGAAGCAGACAGACTGAGGGTATATCTTTAATACTTTTCTGAACTTCAGTGATCTACAAATGACCCGTCAATATGGCGGACAGGCCAAAAGCTGATCCTGGGCCTCACTTTGGAAGCAATAACAGAGTATTCAGTAGATGATGATATAGAGGAGGCATTCTTTTCAATAACAGTTTTCAGAAACAGTGAGGAATTAATTTATTGAAGTGCTCTGGACTGGTAGGAGACTCATTCATAGCAACCCATCTGGAGTGCAGTCAAAAATAAACAGGTTCATAATGGTTTGGTGTGCTCAAGGAGATGAGTACCTACGTTTTGCTGTGCTTGTTCAGGTGCTTGGTGGCAAAATGAGGTTTGGTTCTGGAGCTGACAGTCAAGGCAAGGCTTCCAAAAAAAGCCCAAACTAATTCACTCATTCATTTTGAAGGACCATATTTCTAGAAGCAGCTGAATATTTGAAAATGAACAGGCAATGAGGACAACAGTAGTTGAAAATTCTTTTCAAAAAGAAACAAAAAGAAAACAAAGTCTTCATTATCCTTTATTCAGGTAGTTTTGATTTTGGCAGAAGGTTTTAATTGTGCAGTCTGGCAAGGATTGACTAAATAAGGATTAGCTGTCAGATTTTCAAGTGTATCTGAAAATATCTAGTTGGTATGAAAAGATTCAGGAAGGTATTGAGAAAAATTGTATCTGTATGCATCTTTAAGGGCTCAGATGCCTTTTGATATCTTATTCTGGTTAAACATAGCAGAATGTAGTCCTCTTAATAATGGGTCAAAAATGTTGTTAGTATTAGACAAATGATCAATTACTGGTAACAGCAGAAGTGGATTTTTCATGTAAGGGATATACCTTTGGTGTATTCATAAGTGCGACCCTGTGCCACATGCTCTAGGTGTCCCTGCTTGAGCAGGTGGGTTGACTAGATGATCGCTAGAGGTCCCTTCCAACCTTAGCCATTCTGTGATTTTGCGATTAGATGTACTGCACATGTTTCTTCTCCCCAGGCCCAAGTGCTTGCCAAGTAACAGCTGGTCAGGAATTCCTAAAGACTGTAAAACTCGTGTTGTCGGACCCAAGTGTTCTGCCTCTGCTCTCCAGCATTTACATCCCCCAGTGTGACGTTGATGGTGCCTGGAGGCAGGTGCAGTGCAGTGGCCCTCCTGAACAAGCCTTTGACTGGTACCAGCGGTGGATTGATGAGACTAATGGAGGCGAAACTCAGCCTGTTGCTAATCTATTAAATGTAATAATTGGATATAAGGAGGCATCTTCCAAAGGATTTTCAGCTTTTATTAAAGCTTTGTATGATGCTAAGCACCAGAATATCTTCCCAGCGTTCACCAAGTATTCATCTTTTGTTGACCTACCACCTGAAGTGCTGGAAGGCAATGTGACAGATGCGTCTGAGAACATTTTACTGGATCCATATATATTCTGGCAGCTTCTGAATGGACAGTTGACCTATTACCCAGGAGCTTACACTGATTTCAGTGCTCCATTAAGCAACTTTGAACTTCGGGATTGTTGGTGTGTTGATAGCAAAGGAGAAGAGCTGCAAGGAACTAAAGCAAAAGTGAACCAGGTTCCAGCATGTAAGTAAGAATATCTCCATGTAGTAAGTGTTTCTTGTCTTTGATTTTATACCTCTCTGCCCTCCTCCCACAAAAAAAAAAAAAAAAAAAAAAAAAAAAAAAAAAAAAGTCTTTTCAAGTACTGCAAAGTAGGAAATAATGACTCAGGGAAAGTTCACTGATACAACTGCTGCTGTTACCCAGCAGAGATGGGTAACCCATTTCTGGAAAAGAAGTGGTCACTCAGCTTTGGCAAGCTTCTGAATTTACGTATCAAGTTAATGTAGATTTTATAATTTGGAATATGAAGGTAATATGTTTTCAGAAGGTCCATTGGCCAGGCAACAAATGTTGCTTTAAAGTCAACAACCATATGAGAGGCCTTTAATGGAAAAATCGATCTTAGGCTAATCATAATCTAAACCGTTTTCGAGAGTGCCTTAAAATGAGACAAGAGGAATTTTTTTTGCTGTTTCTTGATATTCGGTCAAAAGAGAAGTTAGTATGTCCTGGAAATCAGTTGAAGAGTGAGACCAGCACTGAAGTTTTATAAGCTGTTTGTCTAGAGCGTTTTCAGCTCAGCTGTTTCATCTTCTTTGGGGTTTACTTCAACAAAAAATTACATTATACATTTAGTCAGTAAAATGTTTCTTATCGTACAGTAATTTTCCAGCGATGAGGAAAAGAAAGGACAATGAATGCAAAACCTTTGAAGGGAGAAAGAAAGCAGGAGGTTAGGTCAGTTCTGTAGGCAAGTGAGGAATAAAGGACAAAAAAAAAAAAGATTAGCATAGAGCATTTTTAGGAGAGAAGCTTTCACTGAGCTGTTTTGGTCTTGGACTTGCCGTATTTGAATGGAATAGAAGTATGAAAAGGAGTATTTGGTGGCTCCTGGTGCTTTTTGACATTTGCTGTCACATAGCTAAGCAATGACGAGTCTCACTGATTGCAGGATGAAAAGGTCTCATGAGTGCAGGAAGAAACAGAGATTGCTAAATGAAAGACCATCTAGTTTGCATGCACAAATCTTTACTGAGTTCAGATGAAGGACACTAAAACACTCTTTGCCTTCCACAGGCCCTGGCATGTGTGAAAGTGTTAAGCAAGAAGCCATGAAATTCGTGGAGGAGGCAGAGCAACTCATCCTAGCATCCAATAGTTCCCACTTCCCTTTTGGGGAGAGCTTCTTAATGGCAAAGGGAATACAACTCTTAAACAGTGACCTCTTACGTCCTGCTCAGCCCTACGAGTCAGAGGTCCTGGTCTCCGGAGTGCTGCTGTCGGGCAGTGATTATGCTTTCCAACTGGCTGCACAGTCAGGTAGGTGAAAGAGAAATGAGAACTTTTAATTAAGTTACGGCCCATGACATATAACAAAGCACTCTATATCAAATTCAGGTGAAACTCAGCATTTGTAATGAATTGGTGCAATTAACCTGCCTACTCACAACCTGATTTCAGTCAAATCATGTGTATGACACTACACATATGTAAGATCTGGACATTTGTTACCCTTTTTGTATGTGCAGTGATTGTATTTTTCCCACTAAAGTACAGGAAACAATCATATATTTGCAAATGTGCTTTTTAAAAATGTCTCCTCCTATGAGTGAACACTAATATCTTTCTCTTGTTTATCTTTTATAGTCTTGCATTTCTATTGGCGGAGTCACTTTACTTTAAAAGATTCTGCTGGGGAAGCAACCCAGCTGGGATTTCATCCTTACATCCCACAGTGTGATGGCCTGGGAAACTGGGAACCAATTCAGTGCTATGAGAGCACAGGTGAGCGTTCATTAGCAAAATACTCTGAGTTGTCTGAGCAGAGAATATCTAAGTAGAATTCTAATTAAAAAAAAAAAAAAAAAAAGAAAGAAAGAGGAAATCCAGTATTCTCGTAGCCAAACCAGAGAGAGATGGATTGGATGGTGGACTAGAAGACGGGTGGGACTACAAAATTGACTGGAGGGAGGAGCTCAAAGGGCAGGTTATCAGGTTATAGGGCACAGATATTGGTGATTCAATATTTGCTCTCAGCTAGTAGTGTTCTTCAGGGGTAAGTTCAGGAGCTCGTGTTGTTCAAAGTCTCCATTAATGATCTGAGGTACCCTCTGATCAAGTATGTGGATGTTAGCAAATTGTTGGGAGCAGATGATGAGCTGGAGGATGATATGGCTGCAGTGTAAAGCTTCTACATTCCTATTTCAATCACTGCTCTCACGTGCAGTTCAGTTATCTCTGATTAGCTAATTATGACTTAGATTTATTGCTGCTTTCTATAGCACTGCTAAACATGAAAATCCTTCCAGAATCTGATAAAATTAGCAAGGGATACTACAATAGAACATCTTAAAATAAGGCTGCTTCTCTTCCCTGGCCAGGTCATTGCTGGTGTGTGGATGAAAGAGGACGCTATGTCACAGATTCCTTGGTCTCACGCTCAGCAGAACTCCCCAAATGTAAGTTTCTTTTATTCCCTAAAGTCTGTCCTTTTCTGTTCTTATGTATTTTTATCTTTACTGAAAATTATTTTATCATATGGTATGATGCAAGGCTTGGTTTTAGCCTTGGTAAAAAAGGGAAAGTTTTATTCTTCTGCTTATTTGGCCTCAGATTTACTGCTGTTATCAAACACCACTCAAGTGTTCCCTGCCTGACACTGTAGCACATCCTAAGGAGAAATTTCTTATGAAAGAAAGAGGAGTGCACATCTTATCTATAAGTAGGTTAGGTTTGAGGACTTGGTTATGTTGTACCACACCTGTTTGCTTTTCCTGTTACAGGCCAGACGTCATGTCAGCGATCTCAAGCCAATGCCTTAATTTCCAGCTGGAGACACAGTGGTTCAAAGCAAAACTCTACTGCAGCAGATCTGTTTGTCCCCTACTGCCTTGAGGTGACTTAACAGTGTTGTGGGAAGAAGAAACAGAGCTTCCTTCATTTTGCTTATGCCGTGCCAAAGGCTTATTCAGTTCCAGTCTGTGCTCCTTTAGCATAACTTGTGCCTTCATATTAACATGAAACAAAAGGGTCTGACAAAACAAAAAGCAGGTGTTGTGCTTTGGAAAGCAGAATTTAAGTAGCTCTTAGGCAAAGACCAGGACCAGAATCTAAGTCTTTGCACACACTTCCCTCATAAAGGCTGGGTCTGCTTATTTCTTATACAGGGCTATGATTAAAGGCACAACTTAATTCACAGCCTTTTGAGGGGAAACCTTTTTTTCCTGTGCCATCAGAAATATTCAGATTGGAGGGAATTAGACGCAGACTTCCAAAAATAGGGTCTATTATGCTTCCGACAGATATGGCAGTGAGGGGGATGGAGCTTTGAGACTGATGAACAACAGAATACCGTTTCCAATCATTTCAAATGTGGTTATATCAGAGCTTCATCTCAATGTACAGTTTCCTCATGCATATTAAATTAAATGGGCTATATTTGATTTTTTTTTATTGTTTTATCTAGTCAACATTGTTGTATTACTCCACAAATGTTAATGTAATCCAAAGTACATATTTTTACCAAGTTTGGGGAATTTTGATGCTAATATGAAGGATACTGCTCTACAATGACATGTGATTGGTTCATCTTAGACAGGAGAATATGCTGTGCTTCAGAGATCCTATGCAGATGTCTGGTGTGTAGATCCTGTGTCAGGAGAAGTATTTCAGCGTGGCAGCAAGGATTCAGATGGCAGCCCTCAGTGTAAGTAGTGCTCTACCCACAGCCTGTGTCACCCATGATAATGCCTCGTGCCTTGCATCATATTTATTTTTCTTTTCAGAATGCTGCCCATGAAAATGTTGGAGGTTTGCAGTTTGATTTCTTAGTGATAAGTGCTATCGCATATATAAGAATGTTACCCTTGAAAGGATAGCTAGAAACAGTTACCTCTTACTTTCTTCACTCAAGAGATATACTGATCTGGACAAATTCATGAGCAGGCTTCTATGTGTTTCTTTACCTTGTGTTTCTTACCACCACAGAAAATTCTTTGGCACATGGATGGATTTTCTAGGCAGTGAATTCCTGGATGATGGGAACTGTGCCATGTGTACTCACTGAATCTATTTTATACAGTCCACACCTGCTCCATGGAATGAAATTAATTCTATATTACCTTTATAGTGCCTTCAGAGACACATGGTGCACTAAGCACTATATCTAAATGGAAACAATATTGTTATTAACAGCTAATAGCCTTCTCAAAAATTCTTACTAAAAAGATGGATTTGATCTAACTTACGAATGGTCAAATTTATGGCAGGAAAGAATCCAATTAATGCAAAATGAATATCAGTGTCATATTTTTCTATCTCTCTCCTATTAACTTTATGCAAATTCATATAACCTGCACTTTAATCTATTAGAAGAATATATATATGTATATATATATATATATATTATGTGGTGGAAGCAAAATTCTATGCATTCTAATGTGATTCAAACTTAATTACGTGTTCCATGACTACTAAACTTTCTTACTTTTGTGGAAGAAACCTGAAAGTATTAAGTGTTTTAGAGAGTTCTGCACATTATTGTAGAGGTGATCAGTTTGTTGTCTTCAGTTCTGAATCTTGCGATCAATTACTCTCTTTAAGGTCCTAGTTTCTGTATCATGCTGAAAACCAAAACTAGTTTACGAGAAACTGGGAAAGGCTACATCCCGCAGTGTGAAGGAGACAGCGGAATCTTCTCGCCTACACAGTGCAGCCAAGATCAAGAAAGCTGCTGGTGTGTCTTTGGCAATGGAGAAGAGGTGCCGGGGACACGAGTTAGTGAAGGACAACCGGAATGCACAAGTGAGTTGATGTTTGAGGAAAATTGCTTTCGGTCAAGTTCAGCTCAATCCCAGATCACAACTTTATTTAGTAGTGGGCTGTATTAGGACAAAAGTTTCTTTATCAGACTATTATAGAGATTTTTTGCTTGAGTTCTATGATCATCTTTGTGTTACAACAATATTTCTGAGATTTCAAACCCACCTGGGCATAATCTCCAGTTTTCTTCAGGGTTCAAGTGCTGTGTTAGAGGGAGAGGAGAAGGGGAAGGGGTCTTTGATTTGGTAACCAATTTTAGAAGTAAGGAAAAGTTGAAAAAGTTGAGCTATTAAACTTAGCTAAAAAGTCTTATGTGAACACTTCGCCACAGGCTTGAACATGGTCCAGTGCGAGCTGGCTGTGGGATTAAAAGCCGTTCAAGTGACTAAAATAAAATTTAAAATATGTATGTTTCTGCCATTTCTATTCTTGGCTTGTATCCAGAATTATGAAAGGGCTGTGCCAAAACACTACATATCCAGAGATATTTTCTGCATGACCGGATCTGTGAAGAGCAGGAATTCAGTCATGGTTTCCAGCGTCACATCCAAATGGGAGAGATCTGGATAAATTTATTTTCCAATGTCCTTTATGGATTTTCCTCTCCTCTACTTCGTCCAATCATTGAAGTGAAGCAGAACAAATTAAACTTTCTTCAGGGCTATGCTCCAAAATGCAATGATTAATAGAAGCTGTAGGTATGATAAAACCTTCAGCACCACAGTTGGTGCCCCATCACTGTTTCCATAGTTTCCATAGTTTTTTTCCATGTTTTTTTAAATGATAGTGATCAGTAGATTTGAGGAGACTAGACCAAGAAGAAGATGCTTGAGCTTTCCTTTGCACTTCTGATACTTAGGGCGACACCACTCAGATACCTGACTGTGTTAGCCCAACAGCTGTAATGTGTTTTAATCAAATAGGTAACTCCTCAGTCCTCATGGAAACCAACTTGCAATGATGATTTTCTTGCATCTTCTTGTAGCCATAGAGAGTTATACAGCCCGGGTTTTGTGGGAAACCTCAAGGAGATTACATGGACACATCTGCACCTTGCAGTGCAATGCAGTATGGAGATATCCAAGCGAGCTATGAACAAATTAGCCCCAGAGCTGTAGCGGTAGCCATGTGAGCCTAGCCAGTTGAGTGGGGCTATCTAGCTCTTTAGAGAAGCAGAGCTAATTAGTCTAATAAGTATTATGTAGTGGCCATCCTGCTTTCAGGTTTTGATCTAGTATCTCTGTGGGACGCTGGACTCTGTAATCTATATTTACCATTTTGTTTGTACTAGGTGGAAAAACATGACATGACATGATAGGCTTTCTGAAGGTGGATAAAAGAAAAGGGAAGATCCTCTGGTACACCAGGGATAAGTTTGAACTAGTCATAAATGCTAAATTCTTGTTTCATCCTTATTTCCATGAAAGCTCATTTTCTGGCTCTCACCCTAAATTCCAAACAATTTTTATGGAGTTTGATCTAAGAGAGGGTCTAAGTGTGACCTGGGATAAATCCTAAGATAATTGACATTTTCTTGCATGTCTGATATTTCTTGGGATCCTGTAATATTGCACTCTTCCAAGTGGTGATAGTGATTGAATGATTAATGATCTTTTAAGTCTGATGTCAATTGATTCAAATATAGAATAGAAATAGAGTTTTATTGAGAGATATGTCCTATTTTCTGCATGGTGAGACTTAGCCTCTTTATCTGCATAGAAAGATAAAGAGGCTAAAGTTATTTTTTCTCTCGAGGTATCCAATTTATATCTCTAGTCGTGGGCACTACTAATACGTGTTCTGGAATAAAAAGGAAGGGGAGAAACTATTTCACCATCTAGGGCGTGTTGTCTATCAGAGAAAGAAACCATTGTGATGGGAAAATGCTATAAATTTCTCCTCCAATTTCAGGACAGCTGTAAACAGCAAGTAATAACTTCAGGGTGCCCAGTGCATGCAATGAGGTTTTCATTAGATTAGTCATTTCCACTGGGGATAAGATCCAGCTTTTTCTACTTGACATGTAGCAGAGAGCTGATGCCAAATGTCCTAGCAGTGCCCACAGACAATTCCTCATGCCCAGTTTCTGCTGCCCTGAGGTAGGGCAAGGAAGGCCCTGAAGGCAGCAACTTCTGAATGGAAAGCCTTAGAAACACTTATGAAAGAAGTTCCAGCATTTGGTATGATTCTGGTTCTGTCCAACCAGATCAAGAAAATGGGAAAAGAAATCTGACTATAACAAAATGGTGCAGTTTGATAACAATGGTAATGAAGGTGGAGTCTGTAGAGGAATTATATGAGCAAATTATTGGCTGACTTGTCTGATGAGGAACTTGAACTGAAACCTATGAACCATACCAGGAAACGATCCATCACTTTTATGTTATTTTGGAAGATTATTGCTCTAGTTTATGCCACTAACTCTCTTTGGAACAGACAGTACCAGACTGTAGCAGCAAATGGATGAGAGCAGGCTCAACCTTCTGGACATGGGCACTGGAACAATAAAGAGGCTGTAGACTGAATTTTGTATACTTTATATAAAATATTAATAGGAATTGAAGTTGGTGTGTCTCACATTGGCAAGAATAATTATTACTGTCTGTTTTATAGTGATATCTTTTGATCCAAATTCTCAGCAGCTGTATTATAAGTTTGTAAAGCAAGGATGCCACGTTTCCATCTTAAAGAGAATGCATCCAGAATCACAGAGTGAGCAGAGGAGGAATGCAGTGCTCCATTTACAGGGTTATTACAGAACACATTTTATAAAAGACACTTGTAAAGTAGCATATGTTTGGTAAATCAAAGAGATGAACTTAAAAGTCTTTTAATTAGACATTGTAATGTCCAGGATTGGCAGAAAAAAATGTGCTTTAACATAATGGATCCCAGTCTTACTCTGTCATGTTTTAAGCTTTAACTGAAGTGGCAGTTAAGTATTTAATCTCCATAAGCTCCAGTAGAAGGGAAGAGAGAGATTGATCAGATCTGAACCATCAGCAGTGTCCTTCTTTCTCCAGTGACTAAAGAGGCTGGGGCTGATCTGGGCACTGGTGTTTAAAGAATGATCTATATGTACCAAGCAAAGAAATTTCAGGACATGAAAACATTTATATATATATACACATATATATATACACACACACATATATATGCATACACATATATATGAGGCAGTTTTCTTCTTCATGCTTTGTATCTCAAGAACTCAGAAGTGTTTATCTACTACAAGATTTATTCACTAATGAGGTTAGGAGTTAACTAATGTTGATTAAAGCAGTGGTTTTGTACTGATCAGAAGAAATTAAATGTTGCAGATAGCCTGCCAACTGTCTTCCAGAGCACACTAATGGGGTGAAATGACTGTATTGATGAAGAGTGAGTCTGGATGCAGACTTCACATACCAAAATTCTACGTTACATCTAGGAACTTGCTGGGTTACCAGAAATATATTGATATTCCTGGAGACACCACAGACATGAGGCTTGATCTTAAACTTTCTAAGTTCTGTTCAAAAGAGAATTGACTTTTTGGCCCTGACTATTCCCAGTGGACATACTTTGTAAAGGTTCACTCTGCTGACAGTTAGAAACCTTCTTCTCATTTCCTGCTTAAATTTATTCCTGACTGCTCTATGCTTATCTATTCTTACAAATGATGCACGTGGCATTCTGGACCCAATGCATTACCCATCAAAGCCAATATGAGCCTTTTCATCAGCTTTACTAAATGGAATCATGCTGACATCAAATAGGATCCAAGTTAGTATCAGAGGTTTTCACTGTTGTGGTGGAGATTATTAGGACATTTTATTATGAATGCTTCATTACTAATACTAATATATCTCCTTTTTCATATTCCTGAAGGTCCCCAGTGTGCTTTGCCATTCGGTGCCTCCTCTGTTCTCCATGGAGCTGTGTTTTGTGAAGATGTTTCTGGGCAAACCTCGAGCATTCAGCGGTGCCGGCTGGTGTGTCGCCAGGGCTTCCGCAGTGCCCAGTCGAGGACGTCGTTCCAATGTGACGTACAGCAGCGGCAATGGGTCTCCACTGCCCCGTTCCCACAGGCCTGCCAGAGTACGTGGCAACCACCACGATTTGGGAAGGGCACAGATACATACCCTAAAAACTACTTTCGTCATGAATCTGCCTTGTGAATTACAGCAACAGGACACAGCAATTATATTAGAGTCCCTAAATTAAGCCCCATTTTCTGCCATCAGCATTATCAGCATCTGTCTTTTGCCTTATGCTAGAAGCAGTCCCACTTTTCTGTAATAATATAGTTATAAATAGACATTCAATCTATATGCAGATTTTTCTTTGCAAGTTAAAGATGCTGGCACCATGAAATTGTTCTGATGGAACCACTTAGTTGTGGAAGAACAGATGAGCACCAGATGTTTGAATCTGGCAGGACTTGATTGTTTATTTGCGTAACCAAGTCACTGTTACTTCTGCATCTTTTTGTAGCAATCTGTTCTTTAGGATTTTTACAGTCTTCATCAACTCTTTTGTGGTACTTTTCAGACCATTTTTTCTTTTAAG
Source organism: Nothocercus julius (assembly GCA_013398735.1). Classification (NCBI taxonomy): domain Eukaryota; kingdom Metazoa; phylum Chordata; class Aves; order Tinamiformes; family Tinamidae; genus Nothocercus; species Nothocercus julius. Next base: position 400,905 of record VZSV01000118.1, read on the forward strand.
AATAAAAAGCACTTCAGATGTTGGAAGAATTATCTGTCTACTCGATCATGAGATCGAGTGTCAGTATTAGCCTTTTCAATTCTTTTCAATAGTCCTGATCAAAACAGCAATTCCTAGAACTGTTGAACTCTGAAAAATAGAGGTCTTCATACCAAATTTGCAGCTACTCTTCATCTCCCATTCTGAAATCCCCTATATTCAGGCATTTCTAATTCCCAGTCTGTATTACAAATGCACCCAATTTTGAACTCAGATTTCAGTCTGAGACTTTTTTCTGTCCTTTAAACATATGCTGCATTTCTGTACCTTGTTCTGAAGTAACTTCAGTGTTTGTCTCATGGCAGCTGAATAACTATAAAACTAAAGAGGAGCCCATAGCAGTCCAGCAGAAGCTTCTGCTTAATGCAAGCTGAGGGACTTCCCTCAGTAATTTGTGTCTGAAATAGAGTAGGACATTAAGGACAGAGGCAATTAAAAAAAAATCATAACAAAAAAAAAAGCAGTACAAGTGGTGGTGATTGAGTAAAGTTCACGGTAATGGAGAATTCACCACAACACATAGTGATTTGCTCTAGTGGATAATTACCCATAGTCTTAAAAATCTTATTTTCTGTTCCTTTTCTGTTCCTTGACTGTTGTCAAGTCTGATAAACTAAACAGATAGATGTCTGGGTGCCTTTTGGAAAGAGAGAGATTGTCCAGTCCTTTGGTCCTTCCCACCACCATTCTTGGAATGCCCTGGTTTTTCCTGCAAGTGTTCGGGGCTGTGACCTGGATCTTGTATTCCAGCCATGGCAATTACACACAGTGTCCATGGGAGAGGTGGTAAGAACGAGCTCTGCCAGTTCCCCCGGCTAGGGGCGGAGGAGGCAGCCGGAGCCGTTCGGAGGCTGCGTGACAGCTTTAGTGCGGTGCTGAATCTGAGATAACAAACCCTCCGTGAAGCCTGGGAGCAGCATAATTCCTGTGGAGTCTGGAGATTTATGCTTTTCCTCTAGCTAAGTAATTCTCTGTTTCTGCATTGTCCATAGAGCTGTTTTTGACGTCTTGTGTTCATTTGTTTGTCTACTAGAACAGAAAATCTTTCTTTATTCCCCATGAGTTTCTTTCCAAGTTACTGTTTTCAGAGCTACATTCATCCTTTAACAATGAATTAACTTTTTTTTTTTTTTTTTTTTTTTTTTTTTTTTNGATGCATGGGCATGTGTTTTTTGCTTCTGGTATGCTAAGCAATTCATACTGATTAGTATCAGTGATACACTCTTGTCATTATTTACAGCATCCACAAGTTGGTTGTACTTCCTTCCGTCAAGTCAGTGGCAGAAGAGTGAGCAACTATGGGGCTCAGAAGTGACTGTTTCTGACTTCAGAAAAGATAAAGTTGCTCAGTTATGACCCTGCTCAGATTTTCGTTTTGAGACTTGTTAGCTTACAGGTTTCGCATTTATCTGTGTGCCACGCTGATTGCTTTGTTCTGGCTGTCCATCCAAAATCACATTTTGTCAATGTCCATGCCAGTGTTATTCTATCAAAATTATCTCCCAAAGCTAGATCCTAAATACATCTGACAAGCCATGTTTTTGGAAGTCCATACAGAATTGGTATTAATTACTCTATCCACACTTCATCTCTTTACCACAAAAGTCCTTTATTAGCTCTTTCATTATTTTGTCTAAGAGACATAAAGGTTGACAGGTCAAGAAATCCTTTTTTTCCTGATTCTTTTTTAAGTGTGCACATAACCTCAACTTTTGTCTAGCCCTCTGAAAATTCCTGTCTGCCAAGACCTATTAAAACTAATCATTAATGATCCAGACTGTTTCTTTAGTGAGTTAGAGCTCCAATGTAAATTTCCTCTTCATCATTATTTAGCTGCATCATCTGGCTTTTGTCCTAATGCAAAACATATTATTATTATTTATTACTGACAACTCTACTGCTCCCATCCAGTAACGGGCAATACTATCAGTGCAAGATCAAAACTCAGATCAATGTTGTCTTTTCCCCAAAGCAGCTATGAAAGTTAGTTTCTATATTAAATAGGCTAACAATTGTCCTTTCTACTTGTGTTTTAGAGCTGCAGTTATTTCAGACAATCCAAGCCCAAACACACTTTCAACTCCTACTACCTCCTCAGAAGACTTGTAGTTCTGACTACTCAGGATTACTCCAGGCCTTCCAGATTTTTATTTTAGATGAAATGAAGGCTCGTGGTTTCTGTCATCTCCAGGTAATTTTGCTCCCCTATACTCTGATAGTTAAGGAGAGAATAAAAAAGGAGAAGGGCTTTTTAGCTTTGCATCTACAAAAGAATGGGAAGACAAGAAGACGCAGTGAAATCTGTCAGAATCAGCAGCACTCTGATATAGTTGTTTGCAAAAGCAGGATGCTGGGGCTCAGTGTGCTCACATCATCAGATAATTTGAATTGTAGCCATAGAAGCTATACCATGTCAATCCAGTATTTATGAAAAATATGTTTTGATGGAAATGAATGACTGAACTCGGCTCAGAACGATGGATGTTTTCACCATTCTTGCAGTAATTAAATGACCTACTAAAAATACAATTTCCTACTTCTGTATTATGGCTTTTCTGAAAACGCTGCTTCTTACTGAGGATATGCCTTGTGAGGAACAGTGCAAATAAATAGGGAAAGACAGGAGCAAGAAGGATCTAAGTTCACTAACTCTGCTTCCACTTAACTTTGAATTCAAGGTAAATGCATTTGGAAACACCAGGTCAGTTTCTGTCTGCGATGACTCCACAGTGTCCATGGAATGCCTGAGCACGGACCGCCTGGGGGTGAATGTCACCTGGAGGGCTCAGCTGGGAGACATCCCTGCTGCCTCACTCCCTGACTTGCATGATATTGGTAGGTTTTTCCTCTGATATTTCTGTGAATGAAGCATGGTTTTAATTCTGTTACTTCCTTCTGTCTGCTCTTAGGAGATGCTAGCAAGGTAGCATAGAAGCTCACTGAAAGACACTTCTCTTGCAACACTGGCGTTGTGCTTTAGAGCCTTCAGCACTGATGTATTTCTGTTTCCAGGCAGTAACTACACAGTGGAAAGGAACTACCATCAGGTGTTGCTTTCAGATAGGACTCCCTCTCCCAACTTCCCTAACGAACATTGAAAATATCTTATTGGGCATGAGAAGGTCTGTCCCAATTGTTAATTCCCATTGGGTATGCCCTCATTAAGAAGAAACGATTGCATTGCTTATTGGATTGGACTTGGGAAAACCACAATTTCCCCAAACCACATTCGCTAATTGTCAAAAAATACAACTGATTTATTCTAAGTGTTTGTATATTTTCTTGTTCTATTTATTATGCTGCTTTCAGCACCAGTGTGACCCTTTATCTCAGAAGTTCTGGAGCAAGTACACTGAATTTATTGATTGGTAGACGTGCACCACGGTTTCCAAGCAAGTTAGGAAGAGTGTTATGAGCTTCTTCCAAAGCAGTCAATGTTCCTTGTTAAAAATCAAGAACTACAAGGCATATCCCAACTACTAGATATATCCCAAGTTCAAATGCCATCTGTGTCAGCGTTTCTCTAGTTCTATGGCTTTGCAATGGGCTTTGTAATGATGTTCACAGCACTAAGTATAAATATATAATATAGAACTATAAATAACTCTGCCTGCACATGTTCCTCCCTTTAATTTTGCTCCCCCTACAGCATTTTTTGCCTGATTGGGATGTAGTTCAAAAGTCTTCAGAACTTGGACACTGGATGTAGTGATTGTGTGGTTACTGGCTATACAATCTGTTTGTGTTTACATCCATTTAGTTGCAGCAATTATAAGGGAAACATGAATATGAAGTGGTTTGTAGAAGGTGGATCAAAGTAGAAGTGTGTTTGGTTTTGTGCTAAAGTTTACTTTAGAAAATGTTCTGTATCAAGGGCCTTACATTTTTGACCCTGTCTTCACTACAGTTTTCCTTTAGTACTAAAATTGCTTTTCAGGGAATGGCTGTATGCTATAAGAAGAGGCAGTATGAGTCTAGTCTGGGGGACATCAGACAACTGGTTTGCTGCTCCCGGTGGGCTGTGAACCTGCTGTCTGTATAGCCTTGGCACCATCAAGCTCCATTATCTATGATTCTATGATTCTATGATTCTAATTATCCCCTAAAGCAGCTTCGAGTCTTTCTATCTGAAGTATTTTCTGTGTCATCACTGGTTACTTACACATTGTTTATGCCAAATGGCTCCCTAATTTGTAAATCAATGCTATGAAAATAGCTTTGCTCTTTTTCTAGTGTCTTTATAGGTAAGTAAGAAGTCTTGCTTTTGTCTTCTGAAATAAGCTGTGTCCAGCTGAGAAATAAGATAATAATAAAAAAAAGCTAAACAGAAGCACAACGTGCATATGTTCCCAATGAATAAATAGTCTCAGATCCAAATCACTCATGAATGCTTTATTACTTTTTTTCTTACAGCTGTTTCCGTGTATTAAATTTTGAGGCTGTGCAAATCCCTTTTTGAAGGAGTTTATACCACTTGGCTTTGGAGCTTAAATCCTAGGCCTAAAATCTTGAGGAACACTTGCATCAGTTTCTCCCTTTCCTGTTCAACAGGCATAAACACTAACTATTAAAACGAGCTTTCGCTGGCTGAACATTTAGTAAACAGTTCCCATCAGTAGAATTGGAGGAGATCCCTGTTCTATACCCTAGATATTTTAAGTCCTTTGCTCTGAATTTTCCTTAAAGGAAAAAAAAATCTTTTTTTTTTTTTTTCTTTTTCCTTGTGCTTTTTTATTTCACCAGTAAAGCTCTAGAAAATGGTCTGATCCTTTTCCTGTAGAAATCAACATTTCGTTCAACAGTAGCAAACCCTACATCAGGCTTCCTCCCACTGCAGCACATGGGCTGCAACTGTTTGCAGGATATTTCTGTATGTGAGAAGATACGTTGTCACCCCAGGCAGCCAAGTCCCTAAAGATATACCAGGCTCTGGATGAATGCCCAGTGAGGAATCCTCTCAGTCTGAGAGGAATTCCAGTAAATTTAACAAAGTGTGAGATACATGGTAGCTTCAGTTGCCAAAATTATGCAGCAGAGCAGGAACAAACCCAGGAAAGCCCTGTTATATCTGCACAGCTGATACGTGCTTAGCATGTGGAGGGTCCTGGGGAGCTCTCCTTGGACCAGAAGCCAGGTACCAAGTCTGCAGGGAACCATGGCCCCAGGCTTGTCAGCTGTGTTGAGAAGTGCTTAAATGAGGCCGTTGTGCTGCTTGTGGGGCCATACGTTGTCTTTTTTGTTACTGATCCTGGGCAAGACGTACCCAGCAGTTTGCGGTTGTGATGGCCAACATGACGCTAAATGGTTCTGTGTTGAGGCCTTCTAAGTTTCCTAAGACTTCTAGGCTATTTGATGGGCCAAGCTATTTTTTTTTACTGGCAGTATATGAATATGTGTTTATGTAAGAATGTGTTAGAATTACACACCTGTTCATATACTCTGTGTATAGTATACATGTGTGGATACATTGTGTGGTTATATAACAGTCAAATACATGTGACACAGTTGTCAGCTTTCTTAATATAGGGAAAAAATATCTAAAGGAAATTCAACAGACCAAAGCAGATTCTTACTGATTTGATTATCTGCTTCTTTTCTACATGTGAATTCCTTGAGCTGTCATTTCAAGGTTGTTTTCATTTCTGCTACAGGTATTTACTAGACAATTCAGAAGGACATTTGCTTGTATAAAAGGCTAATCAGCTTATTTCTGTTTTCAGTTATGAGATGATTTTTGGCAAAAACATTTGCAAAGTGTTATTGGTTATGTGGCAATCTCCAATTACTTTCTTGCGAGCTAAGTATTATTTTGGCCTGGGGTTGAACAAAACTAAAGGTTATTTTGTTGATTGCACTGTGTTTCAGTGCAGCAGGATAGGTTCATGAAAGCTAAAGGAGACAGAATATTAAAAGTAGAAGGACAAACTGTCAGCTTTAACACAAGGTCTATTCACTTCCTTAGCCCATATATATTGACACCTTTTGTCTCACTTTTGCAAAGGGAGGAATGACATCTACATGCCAACTATGGTCCATCTACCGTGGACCAACACTTAGACAGAGAGGGCACTGTGTTTTGGATGGTAGAGGTCTAGAATGATCTCTCAGAAACAGCACCATGTCGCTGCTGTCTGCAGAGCGCAGCCAGCTGGGCTGCGTTGCGTCACCAGCGGCTCATACCTACTTGTGAAAATCTCTCCTCACTCAACTGAAAAGAGGTGCGTGGGCTACACAGCAAAGTCGGGAGAGCCACATGAGAGGACGGCGGCATGCTGAGCTGTTTGCCTTGGACACATCAGTCACGCTGTGGGAAATGATCCCTGTGCAGCACGTGGGCGTTGACATTCCAGGCGCTCGTTCTGCATCTGTGACATGCTCTCCTGGAAAACTTAAAATGAATTTTGAGTTATGATACTCAAAATGCAGCGTGCACACCTGCAGCACCTCCTGTTTGCTGGGTTATTGGGATATCCATCAACTTTGGCTACTGGAAGGCCTTGCCTCACAAATTTTTAGCAGTAAAACATGCTGGGATTTCCACGAAAGCTGTAGACCCTGCAATGGTTTAGTGAGTGACCAAACTCCTCACAGCACACTGTTTCTTGGTAGTACTTCTGCTCTGGCCAAACCAGAGAATTTGCAATTGCTTTCGCACTGAAAAATGTCCTAATACATGTCATAGGAAAAGGATTCTCTTCTGGACAACTGGGATTAGAGAAAGTTAGGAAAGGTGCTCCCCGTTTTCCAGCTTTGAATGCCAGCTTCAGTTATTTCCATAGGGATATCTGTTGGATAGGTGCCAACACTGTGGCAGATGTAGAATATTGTAATGTTACAGATGCTGGCCTTCAAAAATGATCAAAAAGCTAAAAATGTAGCAATCATTTGAAGCAACAGGAACAAATAGAATCTGGATGTCAAATAATCATGTTTTTCATTTGCTGAATTTTGTAACTCAGACATTGAATTTTGTTCTCAGATGCTTTAGTTTTTGAATATATACTCTTTTGTTGTTCATTTTTTTAGCACTGTCTGCGATACAAAGATTAGGACTTTAGTCTGATAGGCACTATACAGATGTGTACACCTTTGTCTGATCTTGCTAATGTGCTTGTATTTTCTTCATAATATATACACTTTCTTCTATGTCTTTAACTTAAAGTTCAGATTCATTTCCCCACTGAGAATCACTATCATAGTATTTTCTTGGGTTTCTCTCTCCTTTTAGAGAATGCATTTGTTGGAGAAAATCTCATAGGAGCATTCAAAAAACAGATTGAGGAGGGTGGTTTTCTGCTACGTTTGGACTCCAAGCAATTCATAGCTGATTCTTTCATTGATTTTCCCCGGGATGAAGAGTTTGATCTGTCTCCAAGAGTTCAGTTAGGATGCAGAAGTGGATTTCGAAGAACTTCATCTCCTGGAAGAACAGTTCCAAATGCACAAGGGTGTGGTATGTCTCTGTTTAGCTTTATCTTCTTTGATGTTCCTGGGAAGCACTGTAAAGGTAAAGTTAGAAAATTGTCAAGGAACTTCTGTGACTGGTTAATATGTGAAAGACGTAAAACATCAATGTGAATGACAGAATTTAGGATAGATGGGAACTACCTATTACCCTTCTGTTTCTGTGTTGCAGATGGATTTGAACTGACAGCTTGGAAATAGCCCTTATTGGTGTTGACATTGCATAGAACTTTTTACAAAGTTTTCTTGGGATTCTTTGAATCTGATTTATAAGGTCTTTCTGTATTGCATGTGATTCTTTTTGAGAAGATTCTTCAAACATGATATAAACCAGTGGTTGAGATGATATATTATGCAGAATAGAACCCTAGCTGCAGATATGGCAAAAGTCCTGAGATGGTGAATTCCTGGGCTACATCCCAGACAGCTGGAATGAAACGATTCAGATGGAAGCTTTCTCAGTGTTGGCCAACACCCAGACCTGATTGCAGTTCTGCCCTCTTTTGATCCTCTTTCCTTGTGTTTAGTCTGCTTCCCTGTGATGGGCTGCCTTTCTATCAACATCCTGCTCAGAGCTGCCAAACCCGCAGGATCCCCGTGGCCGTTCCTAGCAGTCCTGTATACCAGGTCACTCTGCCAAAGGTCCTTTGCCTTAACAGCCCTTCTGCAATTTTTATCACCATCAAGCCTCCTTCAGTGCATCACCAACTATTCCCATTGGCCCAGTTATATCTGTGACCCTGTGTCTTAATAAGAACCAAACTCACAGAAGCTACACTAAGTAGCTTTTTGAGGAACGGAGGTGGGATGTACCAGTTTTAGGTATAAAAGAAACAGCAGCAGGTTTCTGGTCAGTTTTCCAGGAAGAGGAATCCTTTCAGCAGGGTAAGTTTCCCAACTGCCCAACTAAATTTTGAAAACCAGTTAAAGTTTTTTAGGCACACAAGATAAACAGGGGTTTTTAGAAGTGAGAAGAACTTAGAGATGGGCTTGCTGTGGTAGTTTTCCTTAGGCTAGGAGAGCTTTCTAATGCTTGGCTTATTGCAGGTGCACGAGCCTTGACTGCTCCTTGCTTCCACCATAAACTTATGGTGAAGAAAAGAGATTATCCTGGTCTCCCATTGTCCTTTTCCTTAATGCCTCATAAGAGTGACCTCAGAGGTCAGAATGAATTATGGCAGGTTTGTCTCACACAAAGTACCATCAACAGCATCTTATATTAGGTTTACTACCAAGTTGTCCTTTTTAACGTTCTTTTATTAAAAATGTAATAAGAGGTCTTCATGATAATAGCTCAGTTGCTGGAATGAAAAACTGATTTTTTTTTCTTTCTTTTTTAACTTCTCAAACCATCACCCTTTGATTCTTTTTATATGTTAAAAAGCAAGAGGAAAACGGACAATGCAATAAGTTACAGCACGATATCAGATGTTGCAGACTTAAGGTCTTACCTTGCTGTCAGTTGGAGTCCTGGCAGACTTTTCTGCTTCTTTGTTGTTTTAAATGTTACGTGAATTGAATCCTGACGAACAGCACTGAGATAAAAGCCCAGAAGTCCAAGAACTTCACTGGGCTCCCCCTGTGTGCCTTGCCTCTCCCTTCTGGGAGAAATGGTGTGGTGTCTCCGTGGGTTCAGCTGCACAGTTTTACAGATGCCATCTAGGTCCCTTGGTAGTCCCTAGGGGAATGGCTAAACCATCTTCCTATAGAGCTAGGCACCCAAGTGCCAAGGTTGGATGGATTCTGCATCTCCATGTGAAAGGAATGAGTTGTATTAGTGTATATTCTTTACAGTAGTGATTATTCCTTTATATATTTTATCTTGGCCTTCTCTTGAGGGTTTACTAGTAAAATGAACTTGTGAAAGAGGAAAAGCAAAGCAGATACTAAGAATGGTAGGGGCTGTATTTGCTTTAATAACACCACGATCACCCAGAGAAGAGATTCTGATGAGTTTAAATTATGAATGGTGTCCTCTTGTATCAAGTATTCATTTTCTGACAGACTGAAATCTGGTCAGGAGATCTTCTTCTAACTGTATGCAGCAGTTCCTTTTCCTCCAGCTGTGGGTGAACACTGTTACTTTTAATACGAGGACTTAAAAGCAATTGGGTCATGGATCAGTTCTGAATTGCTGCAGTTTTCAACCTGGAGCATTAAAGGCAAATTGACTGAACTTTCTGTTCATTTTCATCAGCTGAGACACTTCAGATTTCCGTTACGTAAACATGCTAGAAAGAAAAAGGTTAGTTCCTGCCAAGAATCCAGAGAATGTAACAACTTGCAGTTACTTAACAAGTAGTGTTGTACTGATTACGAGTATCATTATTATTAAGTAAAACTTATTACTCAAAGCAAAAGAGCTTACAAAGGATTGGATTGTGCCAAATATTTCATGCAGAATAGAGGGTTCTAGAAAAGCAATCAATTCATTTGGTTTGGAAGTTAGTTCACATACTTGTACCATCTAACTGGAGGAAAAAGGCTCTTGGTAAAATAGTCTTATCACAGAAATGCAGAAAGGGGACAGTGTTTGGTCCAGTCTTTGGCAGAGATTTCATGCTTACTGTAAGCATGCTCCTCGATCCTGTTATATAAAGTAGGAATGCACTTTATATTTTAAATAGGGGATTTAGGATTTCGAGTCCAGGTCCTCCTATGATGCAGATATTTTTAGTTTTAGTTTGCAGAGTGGATGTGTAATCTGGCTAAGTCTGTTTGTCCACCACTAATAGGGATTGGTAATAATAACCTACGAGCTTTGATTACAGAAACAGAGTTCTATGATGATAAGAATTTTTCTTTTATTCTCTTTCTTATCCAATTTGTTGTTGAGAGTAAAGTGTAATTTCAGATCCTGGTCTTGCTGATTTGTAGATTTTATTTCCCTGTAAATGACAAATTCCCTTGCTTCACGGGAGGCACCATCAGCTCTTGGTTGTGGTGGCTTTCCTGTGGTCTCACTAAAATATTTGCTCTTAAAAACATGAAGCCTACGTGTAAGTGCCTCTTCATCCCTCATATATTTTTTCATCTGCTGCTTTACATTTGTGTCTATTGGTGCTTAATTCTTTCAGGTTTTCCTGTCTGTATAATGTCTAACTTTTACAGTGTGTTTTCCTTGACTGACTTTTTTTGTTGTTGTTTTGGTGTTACACTGAGCGTCTTGACCCCCAGGTATTTATGAATGTGTATATATGTGTGTGTATATATATATATATATATATGTATATATTTAGCAGTTTCAGGTAAGAGGTTTATCTTAGCTACATTTTAGAAGGACAGAGGCCCTTCTTTGTGCTAAGGTGCTACTGGAAAAAAAGCATATTGTAATCTGTCCAGGAAGCAGCTTTATGAACTCTCCTCCATTCCCACCACTTATTTCAGGAAGAAAGACTGAAGCCCATTTGTTGCTTATGTTGTTTAAATATATTGTTTTTTAATATTTTCTTTTATTGTTTACAATGCTTAGTAAGCTGTATCAGAACTGGTTTGAGCAGAGCATAACCCAAATCAAATAAAGTGCTAGATTTATAGCTGAGCTGGCAGCTTTAAAGCCCCTTTGTAATAATCTGGATCAAGACTCAGATATCCCAAAGTTTCCTAGTGTCCCAGAGGGAAGAAAGAGCAATGTAAGCGTTGGACGTTCATCAGCTGTGATACTTCTTGCTGCGTGCAGTGTGCATGCTGCAAGCTTGCTGCAGGGAGAGCTGATCCTAAAGTGAATTGAAGCTCCTGTGTCCCTTACAGATGTCATGTGTAGGAGTGAGGTTTTGTTTTGTTTTCCTTTCCCTTTTCCTATTTTAGGGATGCAAAGTTTGGTCCCAGTGTTTTAGCTTAGTCCTGAAATTTTACCTTTAGGTTGTCATCTAGTTTCTTGTCTTTTAAAACTGTATAAATATTAAAATTTTAAAGAGCACTTTTTTGTTGTTTTTCCAGAGTTGAACTTAACCTCCACATACTTATTTTGTGTATATCTTTTAGTGGGTGAGGTAAATGCCTTCAAAAACTGTGGGTTCTTGGAAACATGGAGATCTACACCAACATTTTTTTTTCTGTTTTTTTGTGCTCTTTTTTGTTATGTGTGAAGAAGAAAAGTCAACTTTGCTTGCCTACAACATGACAAGAGACACAGACATTGCTTTCACATCATGACTGTAACTATAAAATAAGGAGGATGTTTTATAAAGCTTGACTTGTTCTTTTTTTGAAACTCCAATTGCTTTAATTAACATCATCTTCATGGTTTGAATTCTGCGTTCCGATTAGGCATGCATTACTCATTTCATTTTAGTTTCTTCTACTGTTGTTCACGAGGGGTGACTGATCCTTTTCACATCAATTGGAAAATGTCTTTAAAATGTATCAGGCACTCTCATATGTTAAATAATACACATGAGAAAGGAGATGTCTGTCTCATCTGGGATTTTTTGTTCTGTAATTGATTTTTGATATGTGTTAGACTTGGAACAATTGCTGTGATACCTACTTGGGAGGAAATTTTCAGTCCCACAGTCTCTAATCCAAGGTTCTCCCAGTGGACCATTTAAAGCTGCTGAAAGAAGAAGTGGTTGTCTTTTAATTCTATTACCATTCAGGTCTTTCAGTAAATTAAATTAATCTACATTCCAGTGTGTTGGCCAGAACAGTAATCCATCATATGGGCTGTAGTGGAGATGGCCAATTCTACCTTTGCGTTATGTTTTCTGATATGGGCTTAAACTGCTGTCAGGATGTAAGGCAAGAGCAGAAATGAAGGTTTTCACCTTGTCAAAGTCCCAAAATATGCATTTGGTAGTGTTTTGAAGGAAATCCACATCTGGAAAGCAGCTATGAAATAACATATTGTCATGCAATGTGTGTGCTACTCTTCTGCTTTAATGTTCCTCTTAGTGAGTTGGAGGAAAAGATGCTGTTGCATGACCTCCCAAAAGAGCCTAAGAATAGCCTAAGAATATATTTTCATTTTGTTTTAGGGTTGTCATGTGCACAGTTGGTTGATTTTAATCCAGCCATTTCTCTCTAGTTTGGAATTACTTGCCAGCAGCGTCATTACCGGAAATTCAGAGTGAAAGCATTAACATATGGTAGTTTTCTAAGTGATATTCTTTGAATTTCTGCTCATAGGAGTCTTCCTGAAGTGTTTGTAGTAGTTATATCATTTGTACCTAGGGTACCTTCCTTATATTTCACAGTCTATCCACAAAGTGCATTAAGCAATTACAAAAGGATCTGACTCTGCTCAATCTAGAGGTGAAGGGAGGATTTAGCATTAACTAGCTTAAAAGCTACTTAAGAACATTTTGAGGCTAATCTTAAAATGAAGGTCTCAGTCTGTATTCCAGTCATCGGTGGGTTTTGATGAACAGTTAGGGATATTATCCTGCCTAGAAATACATATGTTAAAAGATTTGGAGTCTGTGGCAAGCCTACCAAGGTGATATATATCTCTATACATGTATGTGTGTGAACGTCTGAACTGGTTGGCTTCACTAAGAGTAATGAGGTTGTTTTTTTGTAGTTGTTTGTCCTCCAGGCAGTCACTTCAAGAATGAGGAATGTGTTCCCTGTCCTCTTGGCTACTACCAGCATCAGACAGGAAGTTCCTCTTGCATCAAGTGTCCTGTGGGCAAAACTACCAGCTCCTATGGGGCATTCAGCGATGCTCATTGTAAGTTGAACCCATTTTCCTCTGTCCTCTGTGCTCTGCCTTCAAATAACTAATGGATTCCTTTTCATATGCAAGTTTTTTTTTTGCTTTTCTTTTTTAAAACAGGAAAAGAAGTGTGGCGGAAGCTGATCCTCCCACTGTTTTCTTTTTTTTTTTTTTTTTTTTGTTTTTTTTTTTCATTGGATATGATTTCTTTTGCATACATTCGGACATTTTTCAAGAACAGAACAAACTGTCTGGTGTTTTGACCAAAAATGCATGGTGGTCAGTCCCATCCAGGGCATTGTGGTTCCTTGAGACGTGTTCATTGTCCTGAGGAATGATAGTTGATTATTCACCAGTGTCAGCTAGAAACATCTTGTGTAGGTTTATTGGCATTTTTGTGATCCCTAGTGAAACATTGTCTTGCCTAGCAACTTTCCCTGCTTCAGTACAAATACTTCTCACAAAGCAACTATTGACGGAGCTTTTAATTAAAGGTGCTGTTTACATGAGCTGGCTTTGAACCCAGTTCTACAAAGAAAGTCCAATTCTAGTTTAATCTTCAGCATTAGCCCTTGGGTAAAAATAAAAGTAGGTATGAGATTGGTTTATTGATAGTATCAGCAAGTAAATGACCTGTTCTGTTCTTTTTAATTTGTGTTAGATGAGATGAAAAGCAGGTGTGTGGTAATCCATCCTATACTAAAACATCAGTTAGCTTTCCGCTACAGAAGATGAGGCTGAGATTTCTGTATCAGCTGTTTCTAGCGCACACACTGGACTTGTGTACTTGCAGTGCACACACTCCTTGGGTGAAGCCTGAAGACTTTGAGTTATGTTAAAAAGGAAAGTGGTGGCAGTAAGATCAAACTGTCTTTTTTTGTTTGTTTGTTTTGTTTACCTGTAACAGGTATCACTTACTGTCAGAACAACGAGCAGGGTTTACAGTGTGATGAAGACGGACAGTATAGACCTTCCCAGCAAGACCCTGACACTAAGAAGTGGTTCTGCGTCGATAGCTTTGGAATAGCACTGGGCTGGACTGAAGCAGACGATGTGCTTACAGACCAACAGTGCCTAGGTAGGTGTTGGAAGAAATTTTGGATGGCTTTTGATTCCACAAAAGCAACCCCTCCTTTTGCAATGATTCTGCTGAGAAAGCTGCCTTGCCAAGCTATGGGAATTCACTTTCCTTCAGCAACAGCCTTTTCCTTAAGCCTCATTTCTCCCCAGCTTTGTGTTGCTTGATGACGTTGGGGAAGTTATTTTCTGTAAGGAAAGTGAAAGAAGCAGTTTTCTTGCACTCCGAGATAGGTGACAGCTTTTGATGTATGATGATCCCCTTGCTTGCAGTTGTGAGAGTTACTTGAGGGCTAATGGGAGAGCATCAGAATGATGGATTTCCTTGTAAAATTATCACTCATCCATGAGCTCACATGAAATAGTCTGAGTTTGAGAATGACCTCACAGCAATGGCATAGTGTCACTGTCAGGGATGCTGCTATGTGTGTGTCACTGGATGAGCACATCTTTGCAAGCTGGGAGCTTGCTTCTGCTTGCATGTCTTATGAAATGCCAATTCCCAAGAAGGAATAATTGGAAGGAAGTTAACCATTATATTTCATTATATTTCTAAAACTTGTTTAGAAGCATTTACAGATTTGGTACTTGAGTACTGATCTGCAGTGGAACTGGATCTCAGACAAAAAGAAATAAAACAGGTGACACAAAGCTAGGGTAGAATGCATTGGGAATCCAAAAAAAGAATGAAACAAAATAAGAGCTTGAGCAAGCTAAGTGTCGTTCATGTAAGTGTGAGTTAGTAACCACAGAAGTAATCCAAACAAACTGCCTGCAGTAAGTTCTAACTATGCTTCTCAGCCCCAAAGCTTATGCCTTGCTTCCAAATTAGTTTTTAAGATTTTAGTTTTAGTTTTTTTAGTTTTTAAGATTTTACAAGTCGATGATTAGTGTTGAATTTAATGGAGTATTCAGCTTAAAAACTGGTGTCATGGTGGGCTCTGAATTAGGCAGTATTTTATCACAAATACGCTGAATGGAAGGGGCATGAAATGAAAGTCTTCAGTTGTGAAGAGCTTGTAGAACTGTCTTATGGACACCTTTTTGGATGGCTGTCTATGCTTATTTTGTGCCTTGTGCTGGAAGAGTTGGCTGCAAATAAATAAAGTTAAAAGTATTGACAATCTACGGGTTGAAAAATACAAGAAAAACAAGAGGACTGATTTTTGATAATTAAGACTAGTGATTGTTTGTTTTGTTTTGTTTTAATTTTGTTTAGTTTTGTTTTGTTTTATTGTTTTTTTCCAACAGCATTCAGGGCTTTCACAAATCATTATATATAGTGAAACTGGTTATTTCTTTTTTTACCTTCCTCCTGCCCTTTTTAGTTCCCTTAAGTAAATGCAGCATGCAGCAAGACAGCAGGACCTGAAGACCGAT
This sequence comes from Nothocercus julius, assembly GCA_013398735.1. Classification (NCBI taxonomy): domain Eukaryota; kingdom Metazoa; phylum Chordata; class Aves; order Tinamiformes; family Tinamidae; genus Nothocercus; species Nothocercus julius. The sequence continues at coordinate 416,521 of VZSV01000118.1, forward strand.
CTTGCTTTGAAATGAGATTGGCTGTGAGGCAGGGTCAATAAATAACCCAACTGCACTGTGTTTGTTGAGAATACAGAAGGAAGAAGAATTTCCTTTTAGAAATGCATGGTGCTGAGCTGGAACAACCCAGACTTGCACTTGTTTTTCTCACTCCTGTTATATTTTTATGCCACACCTCATATTTGTCCCAATGAAGGGGAGGGCACCTAGAGCTTTGCACCTGTCGTGGGATGAAGGAGGATTTCTGCTGCACATTGAGCTGTTGAACAGCTGAGTAGAGATATTACTTGTGAGAAGAGGGCAGTGATGAACTTAAAAGCTCATAAAAATGGGAAGTAGTAGAATATTTTTCATCTTACTGTTTGCTTGGGTTTGTTTTTTTATATGTTTTAGCTTAGTAGCTTTATGAGCACACCTTTCACTTTAAAAAGTGAAATTCAGGAATAATTTAAAAAGGCAGCTTTTCTGGTAGTTTTACTATTTTGTTCACTGTTTGAATACACCTTCTATCCTCTCTTTAGTTTTCTCTCATACTATTCTAGGAAAGAAAATGGAGACCTGGGTTGAAGTCAGAGCTCAAAATACAGGCAGGTGTAGAAGAAAATAAAAAAAAAAGAAAGCATGTTTTAAAAATAACATTTTAAACCAAAATTTAAAATAAAGATCAGAGCAGTAAAAAAAAAAAAAAATCCTGCACACAGCATAGAAACACTTCTTTCCAGTTTTATTAAGACCTGTGGATTTGTTTTTAACTTGGCATCAATGCAAGCAGTAGGAAGAATTTGGTTTAGTGCAGAATTAGGCTGATGCTTATATTTTAGCATTCTATATTTTTAGAAAAGAAAAAGCTTCCTGTGTTGTATACATAATTATTCAGTTCTTTTCCTAGATGAGCTGGAGTGTAAAGATTTATGTGTATGTGTGTGTGTGTTTGTGAATGTTTGGCCAGTCCTTATGTTCCTTTCAAGCAGAAATGACAGTTTTATCAAAAGCACCTGCTGACTCAGCCCCTGACAACAGTGGACATTTGCTTCATATTATTTCTGACTGTTTTGCTGTGGGAGTACAAATGGTTGTTTAGAAATGTTATCCGTGACTTTTGTTTTGTGGTTTGTCCAGACATTTAAGGGAGAGAGCCAGGCATGGGATCCTCCTGCTGGATCTCTGTCCATGTGCATGAGGGAAAGAAGGAATGAGCCTCCAGCTCTTCCACATGCAGATATCTCCCACAGGCTGATATCCAACCAGGACTCCTGCTGCTTGGGTCTTCTAGGTCTAGTCAGGCTTTGGAGGCAATGGGTTAGAAGCCTGTGTTCATTTGGAGTGCTTAGAGGAGAAGTCTGGTCACCACACGGGTGCTGGAAAGTCAACACGTTCTCCCTCTTTCCTTAATATGCCATGTTCAGGAACAGGCCCTAGTGCCTTCACTGCTAGGCACGTTGTACCAGAAAACTTTGTAATACAGCTAGTAGCATTCAGGGCATGTGGTGCTGGTGCCACAGTTTGTTCCTTCACCTGGTGTTAAACCATCTAAGGGCACAGACTGGGCTTCTGGAGCTAAAATTGGGTACCTCACCCCATTTAATGACCTGTGGGGTTTGTATCTCTAGATCACGTGAGCTTTTCCCAATTCATAAACAACATTTCTTGTATGTCGCTTTTTCAACAACCTGATTTTCAGGAGCAATGGGTCCAATCCAGACAGAGCAGATGATAGGGTTTGGTACATAAAGTGTGAGCCTGAAGTTAAAGGCTGAAGGAGTCTAAAAGGAGCAGGAAGGCTACGTGAGCATGAAGCTGGTGGAGATTACCAACCTTATGCTGCTATACAGCACTAATTAGGCTCCTAGATCTTGGTTCCAGTCACGTTCTGTTGGAGGTGACTCTTATTTCAGAGTCTGTTTTGCAGAACTTTGGGATCTCTGTTGACTCAATGGTTGGTTGTGTGCCATGAACAAGTAATGGGAGATGTCTGGTCTGCTATTGTAAGTGAAGTCTCACTTGGAATATAACCTCCAGCCCACCCCTGACTATTGTTTTTTAAAGATCTTGTGACATTTTTTGGCAAAGTAGAAATTATATCCTGAGTCCAGCTGCTTTCTGCATTGTAAGTGAATTTAGATAAGTTCACTTAATGAGCAAGCCTACAAAAATTTTTTTCTTTCTTTCTTTCTAACTAAAGTCTCCATGTCTCTTTGAAGCACTGGAACTGATTATATTATCTCTTTTTCAGTACTCAGAAAATTTGACAGGGTCCCTGCCTCCAAAGTGATTCATGGATCAGAAGATGCTGAAATTCTTCAGTCTCAGTCACTTAGAGGAGACCTGCAAAGTCCAGTTTTGCAGTGCATTTCAGGTGAGGAAAACTCTCAGCAAATATGAGAATACAACACTAACCATCACTGAGAATAATATTTTTATATGATGATTTTTATATGATATTTTTATTATTTTCTATATTCCTAGACAAACAATGTTTCTAGCAGTTCAACACCAACTCATTGCAAGCTGGTGCAAGCTGGTGACCTTGGCTCAGCGAAGAGATTGCTCTTTCTTTCCAGAAGAATTCCTCTCACTTTTTGTACTGCTTTAGGCAAATGATCTGACTTTAAAACCAGTTTACAAAATGGATGAGGGCTAAAATTCAAAACAGGAAATATTCATGTAATTTTTCTGATATGCAGGCAAAGGAAGGATTAGGTGTGCAGCACATGTGAAAACCAAAGTCTTCACTACTTCATAAAGTTGTGATGTATAAAAGAAAATTCTCCTTTGCAGAGCTTTACGTCATAAGTATTACACCAAATTTGGACACTTAATGTTTTATGGTTTGCATCTAAAGCAAAAGGAATTGTAACATGGCTTTCAGGATGCTTTGGATCAATTCCTGCCTTATTGCTGCTTGACTCCCAATGCTCAGATTTCTGAATAGAGGCAAAGTGTTACAGTTACTTTCAAAATAAAAAAACACTCTAATGGTAATAGCACAGTTGGCTTTTTTTCAGGGCAGAATTTGCAGAATTTTGACGTCAGTGTCTTTGTATCCCATACCCTAGTCTATGTGGAATAGGTAGCTCTCAAGCTGAGAGATGAGTTTAAGAAACTTTACGTGTCAGTGGAATGATTTTCTTGCACCAGTTCACCCCTTAGTTTCCTCCTACAAGATTTCTTGAACCTTCCTCTGAAATAACCTGAACTGGAGATCCTCAAAAGCAAGACACTGAGATGAGTGGACTGTGAGCATAAATTCAGATAGGCAAAGATGCCCTTTTGGCAATCGATGTGATTCAGTACGCATGGCCTGTGTTTTTATTAGAAGCTACATTGAACTAAGTTAAGATTGTGAGTTTTTTATTGCAGTAGAAAAGTCTTTGTGGAGAATTAAGAAATGAACTTATATTCATCTGACAGTTCTACTTTTAAATAACTACTGAATGGTAAGGTAGCAGCCCTTCCATCTCTGGTAGACAGTTAGTTAGGCAGCTTTGCTTAGATTGGCTTAGATATTTTGGTCTAACCTGGCTGACTTTGTACTAAAGAGATTTGGAATGAATCTCACATTGTGCTGTAAGAGTGGAGCGGCGGGAGCGAGTAGTGGTGTCACCATCTGTCTACCATGCAGTTACTTTCTTGCACACACGTGATGGCAAAGTGGTTCATGTGGCTGCTCTCTGACTGCCTCGGGCCAAATCATCCAGCAGACATTAAACACTTGAGGAGGTGGTTAAACCTAACTCAGCTGTTTGTATCATCAAAGAATGTCTGAACAAATTTTTGTATCAGTAAAATTTGACATAAAAAAAAATGCAATTGCTAAAATAGCTGAAAGTTAAAGCTCATTTGCCCAGTGAAACACACGTGCTTTCAGTCTGAAATTCTGTATGTGAAATGCTAAAAATAATCAAGGTTTCTTGTCTGTTTTTCAGACTGTGAGAAGGAAGAAGCATGTGGCTTTGCAACTATAACTTCTGCTGGTAGTCAAGTTGTGTGTGAATTGTACAGTGCCACTGAAGTCAACTTCAACTGTACTGCATCTGAATTGGTAAATACGATGTTTAAAAGTAAATAGTGCTATTCAATACAGTGTTATAGGTTCAGCTATAAGTAGACAGGACAACAAAAAATAGCAAGCTGTCACCTGGCTGGCTTGGATGCTGCTTTTCGTTATGGCAATAACAAATTGCTGTTGATAGAGAACTGCATCTCGAATTTCTCAAGAGGAATGTTTGAATTTCTCAGTGTTTAACTGAAGCAAAACACAGCACTTTTAAAACATGCTGAACTGCCACAGTTCCGAGATTAGGCTAATTTAGAAGTAGGAGATTCACTTGAATAGTCAAAAATAGAAGTATCCATGTCACTAATCAAGTTACCTGAAGCTGTCATTTGTCGATCCCTTCTTGCAGTAGGATTTGAATCATATACTTTCTGAATTTGTAGGATTTGAATCGTGTACTTTTTAGTACGTCTTTTTAGCACCTTCCTATTCACTAGTTTTTATACGCAGCAAAGTAGCACTGAAGAGATGAGATCTGAGAGAACAAGAAGCATCAGCCCTGTCCCTGAAAGAATTTATGCCCTAATTCCCCCCTCTTTCAGTTTCTGACCAAGAAAAGAAAATGCTTTTTAGGAGAGGAAATCTATTAGTCTGCAATTATTGCACAAGTCTATTTTCTGTCCCAGGTGCAAGGTGTCTTGGGGAACTCTGCTGCCGCTAGCGTTGGCCGTCTCAGCTGCCTGCTTAACATTCAAAATCAAGAGGGGGATGCAGTGACGATCTATTTGAAGAAAGGTACCCCCTGCCAATCAGTGGTATCATGTTAGGCTACTGTGCTTGAACTTGAACTTACTTCTATATAAGATGATGATTAAAAGTGAGGGGATCATCTTTGTTCATGAGGACACAAGTCTTTTCAAAGCTGAGCACTGAATGGTAGCCCAGCAATCTCAGGAAATCTTCCCTTCAGGCTTCTTTCTTAGAAATAAGGAATGCTGCCTTTGTAAGCCCTTCTGACAGCTATGTTTTTTTTGGCAGATAGTTCCACAAAACCTCAAATTCAATCCTGTGCCTGTTTATTTTCTATAGTGTTTTCTTGTATCATGTTTTTTTTCTTTATTGAACAGTTTGCTATTTAACTATATAGGGCACTTAAGCCCGATATAAACTGGAAGAAATGAGACTGAAAAACAACTTCTGCATTATTTAACAGTTTAGGTTAATTTAAACTGTAAATTGTCCTAATATTCCAGTCGAGAAATATCCTGCCCTCCAATAAGTCCCAAAGTAATTCAGCTGAATTTGCAGATGTTGCAAGCTTGTGGTGGGTTTTTGTTGCTGTTGTCTCTGTGCTTGTTTATTAACTTTACTGTGATTCCTCCCTTTGCATATTCCATTTGTTGTGTGCCCAACTTTGGGCTATATGCCAAAGTCCTGAGGTAAAATAGTCAAAACCTGAATTTGACTCAAAACACTCAATTGTCACTGGTTTCGTTTATTTTTATCCACACCTGAGTTCATGTTTATTAAAAATAATAATAAAAACCTGAATCTTACTTGAAACGAGACAAGTTCCCTGAGCTTATTATGATCAACATTGATGCCTAGTCTAGAGTTCTGTTGATGCCGATCTTGCATCTGAAATTCAGAATACGGAAAGCAATTTTTAAGATTGAGCTGTTATCATAAAACTTTCAACCAGCCTCAGTTTTCAGGCAGTCTGACAGCATCGTGTCTCTTCCTGAGCTCTTTTGAACATTTCTTTTCTGTTCTGTCTACCCAGGACAAGAATTTAGCTCATCTGGACTCAAGACCTTTGAAAGGACTAATTTTCAGAACGTGCTTTCTGGCGTGTATCGCTCCCTGGTTCTCTCAGCAGCCAACACGTCGCTGACTGATGCGCAGCTCTTCTGTCGGCAGACTTGCAGCAGGGACTCTTGCTGTGATGGCTTCATCTTGAGTCAGATTGCGCTTGATGGAGGTTTGTATAAACAATGCAAAATTAAAAAAAAATAATAGTGCAGAAAACTGAAGCTGATGAGCAAACAAAAAGGATGTTTGTCCTAAAAAAAAAGTCAGTAGTCTGCCTCTGCACCTACAAAATTATATCAACCTCTGCATCATGGAGTGCTAGCAGTTTGCATCATTTTCCAGTGTAGGTAGAATGTGAGCAATGGCTGAGAATTGTTTATAACAGATCTGTGTTCCCCAGGATGGGGTTTTTCCCTTGCAAGGGAGAATAGTTGCCTCACCAGAATTTAGTTGTTTGCAGTGTGGAATAAAAGACCTGAACTGAGTGAGCTGCTCATCCTACTTATTGAAAGCATTTTGAAAGCTTATTTCTTTTGACCTGTTTTATACATCTGCAATGGGGTCAGATGATTCATTCTAAAATTGCTGCTTCCTTTACTTAACTCGGCCTGGTTGCCAGAAGTTGGTGCCTTTCAGCTGACTGAGGAATTAACGGTACCTCCAGACTTCTTGTAGTGTAAATGGAAACCAACTTTCCTTCTGGAGCAAGAAAAGAGGATACTAAACAAGGCATTATGTCAGGTTATTGCATGTGGAAGAGCTGTTATCTCCTAAGTCTTGGTGTCTAGCTAGGGCATAAAGCCGGAAGGAATGGGATTGACAGGAATGTTTGAAGCATTCTCTGAACAAAGGTCCCTCAAATGATTAAGTATTCTTGCCTATTCCACCCTTCCAACAATAAAACAGTATCTCTTAAGAATTTGCTGTGCTTTCCTACTTCTTCAGTATGCTCTTCTGAATGTGTACACAGTTGTTGACTCAAATTGCACAAGGAGAAGTTCAGGTTAGATGTTAGGAAATATTTCTCCATGGAAAGTGTGGTGAAGCATTGGAACAGGCTGCCCAGGGAAGTGATGGAGTCACCATCCCTGGCAGTGTTCAAGAAACGTGTAGATGAGGCACTTAGGGACATGGTTTAACATGAATGGTGGTGATGAGTTTACAGCTGAGTTGATGATCTTGAAGATCTTTTCCTACCATAACGATTCTATGAAAAAATATGAGAGGACATTGTAAAACTGTGGAAATGCCTGAACTGCATCAGCAGGCATAGGGTTGACTACGTCTGGACGTTAAAGGACCAGAGCGAGTGCCAGAACATCTGGTTTCTAATGGTGCTTGTTCCCCAGCCTCATCCTACAGCAGTGGCTGAAACCCTGCACCAATCCAGGAAGCCATCTCGGTTAAAATATATACGCTGGCTTGGTTCAGAGTCCAAAATTGTAAGACCACCAAAATATTGAATGTGTCTCTCTGGTGCTATCAAGTATGTAGAACAGTGTTGGGTATTATCAGATAAGAGTAATAGTATAGTAAGTGGTAATAGTGTGTATTTGAATTCTCCAAGAAGGAAATTATAAATTTTTAAGCATGAATATCTAATACTAGTGCTTCAATTTGAAAGTAGGACTCCAATTTTCTTTTTGAGAGCAAAACTCACAATGCTGAAAAAAAGTAGCTATCTTACTGGAGCAGAATCAATTAACCTTTTTAGAAAATTTTGGGGTGCTTGGATAAAAGGCTCTGTGTTAAAAATAAATAAATAAATAAAATAAAAGCATTATTGTAGAGACATAACTCTCTCTTTTTGTCTGAACCTAGGTACCATTTTGTGCAGTTTGATGAGCTACCCAGATGTACTGCTCTGCAATGCAAATGACTGGAGTCCAACAGCAAAATCTGTCAGAGATGGAATATGTAAAGATGTGAGCTATGATGAAAAAGAGAGGAGATTTTCTTTCACCCTGGGAGGACAAATATTCAGTGGAAGTATGCCAATGAGTTATCTCAATTAACATTTCTTTTGTTTGATTTTTTTTCTATAGACTCTGCCTTTTTCACCAGTTCACTCTTGTACTTTAGTGACTTTTTCTCAAATAAATTCATATCTGTAAATTCATAAGAGAATAAAAGCATCCTGATTAGATGTGTTGTTAGATGGACCCCTTCATACTTTACTATAGGAAGAGTAAAGAAGATTAAGAATCTGTTGCTCTAAGTACATTACCTTTCAGTAGTTCCAATATTTAATTCATGCAGGTTCAAGCTAATAGTCTGAAATAAAGATGAACTTTGGAGCAAAGATGTGGCCAGTGTCACACCAAAAAAGCAATGTTGGAAAATATCTTTAAGCATTCAGATCCTGGAACCCAGAATAGCAAGAGAATGCTTGGGTATTTCTTCCTGTAGGATCTTTGCATTATAAATAGTATGATACAAAGTCTAGTGAGGTACTTGTAATTTCTGAGCATTTTAATTCTATCCAGTTGTTTAATTTTAATGGCTGCTATAACAAAACTTTTTTTTTTCTTTGTTAGCTTTTAATTTGGCAGAAGAGAGAGAAAGAAATTTGACCACTTTTAAATATGTTTATCTATGGAAAGGTGAGTTATCTCAGAGGACTGATTATAAAAGTTTATGATGAAATGCAACAGGAAGTGGCAGCTAAGTAATTTATAAATATGACTTTTTAAATTGGAACTATCATTCTGACTTTTGTACCATCCAAAATGAGATGCTGCTCTGGAGTCTTTTCTAACACAGAGGAGTGTTACCTGGAGTAATTCTACTTTTGTCAGGTTCGTGACACAAGGGTAATTCCCTGTATTGGAAAAAAAAATAGATTTATGCTTTTTAATATCTGTGAAAAGTGGTATCATGGAGACACTTGCCTTTGTATCAGTCTCCAGGGGTCATAACAGTTGGCATTTTGCAAATAACTAAATGTGTTACCTTTATTAGCTTGAGTTGCTTTTAGCAAATTTATGGTTTGAATGTCACAATTTATTTAGCAGAATGAGTGATGCTACTGCTCTAGAAATACACACACAGCTTCTAGAGCCCTGATGCTGAATGCATAGTAATTATGGATATGACATTTGCTTTAATCAGCCAAAGTGCTTTGGGTTTGCCTAGAGTTACATGTAGGTGTTGTTACTCATGTTTGATTCATCAATTGGTGGAACTTCTTCCTAAGGAGTTTTCACGATTGCTGCACTTCTACTCTGAAGTGTTCTCTAATAATAAAGAATGAAAATGAGATTGTCTTGTGGAAGAAAGGCAAACAGAGTAAACATTAACTTCATTTCCTATTGCATTCGAGGCTCTGATATGCTCACCAGGATTAAAACTTCTGCATGTGATGCTGCTGCTTTCGAGGTGGAGAATGGCATAACGCTACCAGGTATTATAGTGAGGACAGAGAAAGTAGTAAAAGGTGGCATAGTGATGTGCAGAGTTTAACTAGAAGATATCATGTATTGTCATATATGTATCATACTAATTCAGGTATTGTCATGCCCAAATGTTTTCACTTATGTAGGAAATAGTATATAAGTTACGAGAAATTTTCAAATAAACCCAGAGGTCGAATTCTTAGTTGGGGTACCTGGGCATATTGACAGCTAAGGACAACATGACTGTGAACACTATGCTTAAAAGAAACCATGGACAAATTGTAATCATATGCTTTTTTTTTTTTTTTTTTCTTCATTCATATTGCATGTGAGAGGTCTGTAGATTCTATAGCTCCTTGGTTATTCCAGTGTCTGCTCTTGGTTGCACTAATGTGTATCCCAAGTCATTTGTATTAAGTTAGTAGAGCTGCTTTGGATATTCAGCAGCATGATCACAAGAGAAAGAGCAGTGGAGAGTGAGAGTGTTTTGGTTCCTCTCTAATGAATTGTAATCTTTGCTGAGAAGCATTTATGGATACCTGAGCATATGACTTATATACGCATAAAATGCCAACACAAAGCAAATTGCTGATTTTGCTCACACAGTTTAAATAGAAGGTAAATTTCCCATTTACCTAGTGGTGCCCCCATGCAATTAGTGGCATTTTAAAATGTAGACTCAAAAATGAGAAATAACTGCACTTAATATACTGAGTGAAATTATCTTGCTGAGACATGAGTGTGCACCCTCAGGGTCCTCCACTTTCCTTGCTGCAGCCATGATATCATTAAAGCCCAGTAATGTAAGGAATGCAGCTTCTTCCTCCGTGCTTGAGGTGCTGGAAATGACAAACTGTTTAAAAAGAAACTGAAGGCTGGAAATTAAGTCTTGAGAGATAATGACACTTGTAAGTCACCTTTTTAAAAAGAGATAAAATATCTACAGAACTTTTATTATTTTATGATCATGGTTAGAGCACATGGCAATATATTTTGATTATTTTATGACAGAAAATGAAAAGCCACTGTGCATTTCCAGCATGTCAGCAGGTGTTTCAGCATTTCAGCTGCAACTGTGTTAGCCTTGCTCTCCATTTATTCACTTTTGTTTCACTACTTCAGTACATGTAGTGTTAAATAACAGGAAATCGCCCAATTGGTGATGAGAAGTGCTAACAGCATGTGATGAATAAGAAGGTGCTTTTGAAGAAACTGGCAAAAGATCAGTGAATAGCATCTATTTCTCTGAATATTTTGGTTGAACCCTTATTTAGAGAGATTGATATAAAAAGAGCCTGAAATAGTTAATATCAGTTCAAAAGGAGCTCAGGTCAAGTATAACTGTGTATATGCATCTGAAAATCAGAGTTAATGGACAGAATGGAATTATTTAAAATGACCGGAGGAGCATAGATAGAAGAAAGGAGGTTAAGTGACTGTGGGAAATATTAAACCTGTTAAGAAAATGTTAAGTGCTGTAAGATGGAAACACTTCCCAAGAGAATGAAAAGAAACCGCTGTATTTAGGATTAATAAAACTAGGCTGGTTCAGCCCAACTGTTGTACATAACCATACAAAATGATTGCAGCTGTTTTAGTGTGAAATGAAGAATCTTATATGAATAACTTTAATTTTATTTTTTAAACTTTAAGATTTTAATTTTTGTAGATCTGAGGGTTTTGTTGTTTGTTTTTGTTGAATCTTTAGATTCCACAAAAGATCTTTTCTACCTAATGGACAACACCCAGATACGAAGTGACCAAAATTCTTCTCTCCCTTACCAGCAGTATTGGGTCTTCAGGCAGAAATATTCAGTGGAGAAGGCTATGCTTTGGTGTCTCACACGTAAGGAATCCTGGAAACAGTTAATCTGCGGGATAGTAAGGAAATAGTGATTAACTCATTCAGAGAAACTTTGGACTAAACAATTTTTTCATGGGCAAAACACAAAATTTTCATTGAAGCTGGATGTTATAATCTCTAGCTATAGTGCAGTTGCCCATGTGGCCTCCACCTCTTCTTCACACTCTTTTTCTAGTATGGCACAAAAGATACCCATCATCTTCACCAGCATATCCCTGTCATTGGTATAAGTAGTAGGAGATACAGCTTAGACAATAAGAGGCTCTTCTTGCAATGCAGCCACCTCCCTTCTCCCCCTACCCCAAGTAGATAGATGGCACACAAGGAAGTAAAGCATTCAGCTATTTGGGATTAACAATAATTTGGTGCGATGGTTGAAGATTTTCCAGCTCTGCCCCAGGAAGGTAGAACCAAAAATACTACTCAGTGCATGTATATCACTGTAAGAAATCAGTAGATCTATGCATCTTTAAAATTAATCATTGACATATGTGCTTACACAATGGGGTCTTAAAATCATTGCCACAGTAATTAAGAAGCATAGTTGATTGGTCTGTTTCTTTTCTGGAAAAAAATGTAACCAGCATGGCTTGAAATGAAAGTTACTCTATGACAAATGTCAATGAAAATTGCTATAAACAAAAGGCTTTTACAGTTGATTCTAGAAAACTTATATATATATATAATATATATATTAGGATGAAATATGAATGCAAACATTTCAAAAGTAAGTTTTGCAATGACTTTGTTAGACATTGTAGAAAATGTTTTATTGTCCTTTTTATTCCTTTATTCATCACCACAAATGATGCAGAGTTCTGTTATGATTATAGAGTTTGTATTTTAAATTTACAAAAAGATAAGCATGATGCAAGTCTGTGTAATCATGATTACACAAAAGGTGATGTAAGTTTAGTCCTGCTGCAAGTTATATCTGCTTACTTAACCTCTGGTCTCAAAATAAGGAACTTCTGTGACCATGTCTGTTCATAAAGTTTCCATCCCATACCTGAAATATATTCTTCCCTGTTGTGCTAGTATACAAGGATGTCTTGTGAACTGGAGTAGTGAACTGACATTGGTGTGGAGGTGGTTGTTTGTTCTATGGATGCTATTATTTAATAATTGATTTTAGAAGTGATAAGTCCATCTTAAAGCATGATCAGCTGTGCTAGTAAAAGGCACCCTACATTCTATTGTGAAGAATAGCAAGAAGCAGGTGGGGGAGTAATAAACCAGTGCTGTCACCAAAACTTCTCTTATGAACCACAGAGTGACACCAATACCCAGGCCTTAGACTTGTCACAGCTGGAGAAAATACCCTTCCTAATAGAATAGTTCCTTTTCTCAAATAATTTGTGTGTGTGTGTGTGTGTGTGTGTGTGTGTGTGTGTGTGGCTAGAAACAGTATTCATCCTCATTTCTCTTTCTTTGCAATAGAAAAATACTAATGAATTTTGTCACTTGCAGTACTCTATTGATTGATAATATTACTGTAGTAGAGACATGAAGAGGGATAGAGGGGGAAGAAGCATAGCTGTGTTTCTAACCATGCCTTTGCCTTCTAGGTTGTGTGCAAGAAGAGTTTTGTCAAGTAGCAGATCTTCAAAATGCCACAGACCTGTACTTTGTGTGTACCCTCTACCCAGAGGCTCAGATTTGTGACGGTAACATCGATCAAATACCTAAAAAATGTCTCACCGTACTACCCCGGCAACCACAAATGGCATATCGTAAAATAGGCAAGTTCTGGGATTTGGATGTATTATACATGCTTTGTCCTTGGCAAAGACAGATAATGTTCTGGCTTTTGAGAGAGAAAATCTGAATATAAGGATGAGTTTCAGGAAGCGATGGTTCAAGGGAAGACCAGGTTTTTCTACATAAGGTTTTTTCTCATTTTTGCTGTAGGTTAATGCTAGTGCCAGGAAGCATCTAGTATTTTTTAGGTGGCCAAAATGCTAGTGATCTAACTTAAGCTCATATTAACCACAAATTCTTCTGCTCATATTCATTATTCTCAATTTAGGGAGGCCAAGGGTAGATTAACACTGGAACAGGCTGTGCAGAGAGGCTGTGGAGTCTCCTTCTCTGGAGATTTTCCAAACCTACCTGGATGCCACCCTGTGCCATGTGCTCTAGGTGACCCTGCGTGTGCAGGAGGGTTGGACTAGGTGATGTCTAGAGGTCCCTTCCAACCTTAACCATTCTGTGACTCTGTGATTAAATAATCTATGTATCAGAAGATCTCAGATGTGGGTTTTTTTTTGTTTATTTTATTTTATTTTATTTTATTTTATTTTATTTTATTTTATTTTATTTTATTTTATAATGTGGTTAATATGGAAATGTCCACATGTCCAGGAATTTTACGGTTAGCGGTGTCCCCCAGGGGTCAGTCCTCGGCCCAGTCCTCTTCAATTTATTCAT
>VZSV01000118.1:430610-527936 GCA_013398735.1 Nothocercus julius
CTCAGTGGCGGCCGCTGATAGGACTAGAGGAAATGGCCACAAATGGAAGCACCAAAAGTTCCACAGGAACTTAAGGAAAAATTTCTTAACAGTGAGGGTGACAGAGCCCTGGAACAGGCTGCCCAGAGAGGTTGTGGAGTCTCCTTCTCTGGAGATCTTCCAAACCCGCTTGGACGCAGTCCTGTGCCACATGCTCTAGGTGACCCTGCGTGTGCAGGGCGGTTGGACTAGATGATCTCTGGAGGTCCCTTCCAACCTTAACCATCCTATGGTTCTATGATTCTATGAATTTGTCATCTTCAGGCTTACCCATCAAATGTTTACTCTGACCGCATAATATCTGCTAATATGTTGAGACCATTACAACACAGAAACATAACTTTTCCCCTACAATGTGATTACTTGACCACTATATGAAAATTAGAAGAAAGTTTCTTTCTTTTTTTTTTTTTTCTAATTCTTTTTCTTTTTCCTCCCAGTCACTCTAAAAAGTTCTGTGAAGAGTTTCTACACACGTGTACCGTTCCAGAAAGTAACAGGGATCTCAGTGAGGAATAACACTGACATGAGCAGCAAACCTGTTTCTGATGGGTAGGACATGATTACTCCTTTGTCTTTAGCGGAGTTTTTGCAATGGCTTGGAGTGCCAAGGCTGTGCTATGCATATTAAGAGAATCTGACATATTGATGCAAGAACAGCCTTATGTTAGAATATTTGACATGGAGAAAATACCATATGATTTTAAGGAGATTTATTGAACTACTACTTTTGCTACAAAATTGCTTATTGGCCAATTAGGTCTCAGCAATAACATACTAACTTATGCTGATATTTTAATGGCAGGAATCAAAATACTTTTCTAAATTATTAGATGTATTCTTACAAATATATATGGTTTGAATGGAAACTCCTCTACAAATGCGAAAGCTATTGAACTCATGTCTGTACAGTACAAAGAACCATAATGGTCTCTTAAAAGCAAAAGACATCTCTACATGTTCTCAGTTGCTCTCCCCTTGCACAACATCCCTTCTTCTCTTTTCTAGGTTACTGATAGCCCTTAGTGATACTAAAACTAATGATTATTTTTTTCCTTTCACAGCTTTTTTGAGTGTGAGCGTTGGTGTGATGCTGACCCCTGTTGCACAGGGTTTGGGTTTTTTAATGACTCCCAGCTGTCAGGTATTTTTTACTGTTATATTATTTCTGTTTTAAAACATTTTGGTACTCCTTCCAAATTTTCTTTCCCCAAATTTTACCATACTTTTCCTGTGAAGAGAGGATAAAAAACACTTTAAAACCTCTCTAGAGTCTCTAAAAAAAGAATTCTAGAAAGTAGTTACTTCTCATTTATCATCCCATCTTCCAAAATGTTGGCCAACTTTTTTTTTTTATGAGGCCCATGTGGAAACACAAATATTGATGAAATTAAATGAAGGGCAAGCACTTAATATCCTTGATTGCCTTGGGGATAGCTCAAGTTTTTAGCTTTCTTAGATATCTGAACTTCATTGCTCATAGATTTTATTTTTTTTCACTTGGAAAATATTGGAAGCATTGCAGAGGGATGGAGGTTGTCTATCTCCTTGCCTTGTATTAAGGCACAAATTAAGGGACACCCTGTAGTACTTCTGCTCTTCCTCCCCCCCACCCATCTGGCTGCAGAAAATCAGATTTCTCAAAGAAGCCATTAGAAAGTCAAACAAAACCACATTTTACTTTCCTGAGAAGGCATCACATCACATCATCTGAATCAAATAGAAGTAAATGAAATGGTTTTGAATTCAAATTTCATATTTAGGCCTCAGAAAGGATTACACTGGCTTTTGAAAGTGTCAGGTGCTCATATATTCTTCCTGATTTCCTTTGGGAGAGTTGGTTTTTATGATAGATTTAAGTCAATTTTCTTGTTTTTAGTTAAGCCTTTCCCTTTTTTATTAAGCAGTCAAAATTTTCACTAATATCAATGAAAATTGCTCAGTATCATGTAAAATTTGTCTAATGTGTTTCAGATTGGAATTATTGAGGAAAAATACCCCTACCTGATGTGAATTTGAAGTCTTAACTGAATATGACTTTATTTCTATGAGTATTTAAAGAGTTTTAAATTATATCAAGGATTTTAAATTATCTAATATGATAAACGACACTTTTATGTATATCTGATTAAATATTTATCTTTAACATTTTGAAACATCTAATCATGGCACTAATATAGTCAAGAGGACTTTCACTAGTGATTTTAACATGGGCTAAAATAAATAATAAAGATACTGCATTTAAAACATTAATTTTTAGGAGATACAGAAATAGCTATACTACCTCTTTAAAAGGCAGAATTTTTATCTTGATCTAATCTGAGGCAGTATTTCAATACACTTACATTAACTAAAAAAAAAAAAGAAAGAAAGAAAGAAAAAGAATGTTTTATCTAAGGAAAGCTCCTGATTTAGGAACAGGATGTTGCAAATTTTTGCTCAGTGGAAATATTTCCAGTGACCTTAGTGGGTTATAATGTTAGAATCTACACCACTCCCATTTAAACTCATGTCATCTTCAACTCTATTTTCAAGAACAGTAAAAATTTGCCCTGAAAAATAAAACAACTTTTATGTACTTTTCCCTCTTTAATTTCTAAGTCAGTGGAATTTTCTTTGAATACTAATGGCAACATGCTATATTCTTTTTCTTTAGAATAATAGCTAGAAAAGTTATCTCCATTGTTTCTATAACCATATTTTGCCCTGGCAGGGGGCAACATTGTGTGCCTGACCCTGAACAGCCTAGGAATCCAGATGTGCGCTGAGGACACAAGAAGTACTTGGCAAGTCTCAGACTGTGCTGGGCCAGATGCCGCAGTGAGAATCCATCCATTTGGCTGGTACCAAAAGCCTGGTAAGTGATGCAGGGGACATAGCATTTTTTACTGGCTTCCACACATAGTAATGCAGTTTCAGTGTATAGAACCTTCAACTTTAAGATGATGGGCCCATTTTGTAAGGATTTTCAATCAGTACAGGAAGAAGAAAGGCCTTACGTCAGATATGTCAAATGAAATAGAAAAGGAAAATAACTATGAGGAGAAGATGCATTTCAGAGGAGATCTTCATCTATTTGCTAAGAGAACTATTATTCTGTAGCTGTAGACATTAAGAACAATTCTGGGTCATCCCCCTTTTCTGTGATTCTTTGGCTCCAGATTTGCCATTTGGGCCTGTTTTTGTACAAGAGAATAGTTGTATTTAGGTCCTTCTGGGACCTGCTTGTTGGCAGGGGGAGCTGAAAGGTAGCAAATGAGTAAGACGGAACAGCATCAGAAAGGTAAAGAGACAGCATAGGCTGTGACACCCTTCGGCTCCTTGGAATCATTTTTCCTCTCATTGGCAAAGAAACAGCTAAAAATAAAGGATGTTGCTGATGTCATGGACCAAGGGATGACAAAGCTGAGCCTGCAGTGCATGCAAAGGAGGGAGTCTGAGGAGAGACTTGGTGATATTTCCTTGTCTGGTAAGGAAGCTTCAGATGCGTTTCCACCATCGCATGCAGCAAGCACAGATGTTTATGCAAATGAAGATATTTGTAGACAAAAAATTTGTGTTAGTTGTGCTGGTGTGTAATGGTTCTGGGAACCAGGAAGAGGAACAATGAAAGTTCTGAGCCTGAAAGGAAAAATGAGTGAAATCTAAAGAAGGGATTTACTGTAGCGGGTGGGAGGTTTGCATGAAGCAGGGCCTTTTGTTTTAGTTGGCAGGCATTTGTTGTAGAAGGGGACTTGTGTAGTTAAACAGCTAACACGACAATTTAACATATTGCAAAATGCAGAGAGACAACTTTGCTCACTAACAATTTGACTCGATACTTGTAGGCATGGCTGCAATTCAGTCAGTGAAGATCGTATAATATTTTTAAAAGAGTTCTGAATCACCCTAATGTTTCATTTCTACCAATATAAACGGTTAATTTCTCTAAATAATTTAATGTGCAAAAATATGGAAGTCCTTTTATTTTTTTTTAAAGTTTAACTTGAATATTTCCCACTAGAAACTATCTTGTTTTTAATTCTCCAATTGGGAAATTCCAGCTTCCTTATCAGGAAGCAGAGTAGGTCTTATGTGTTATGTCATGATGTAGGAAACCAAATATAGACTTGGGCATGGCGGACCAGACCCCCCCCAAATAATAAAATTAAAATATTTTTTTAAAAAATTAGAAAAAAAAACACTACTGAAATTAGCTGTAGATAATAAAACAAACAAACAGAAAATTTGCATGTTGAAGGGTTTTTGCTTGTAAGAATGTTGTAAATGCATGACTTGAGGGATGCATGGATTGAAGTACTGGTAACCAAGTCAAAAGAGCTAGATATTAGGGCAACCTCAGATCTTCATTGATCCTTTTTTTTGTGGAAGAAGATGCAACTTTCAGATTTCAGAAGTGATGTGGCAATACTGAAATGAAGAATAGATTTTAAACCTACAAGCATAATTGTTTTCAAATGTTTTATGTTTTTTTCCTCCTTTTAGCTGACTTGAAGAATACTATGGTTGATCTGTGTCCACCTGCTACTTTACCTTTCAGGCTGGAAAGTGGTAAGTGTATTTGTGTAGTAAGCCAGAGAAAGAGAGATAACCTCAATTTTGTGTATTGCTAACAGATCACTCTATAAAGAAATAGTTGTGTCATCCCACATTTATTCATTCAGTATTAACATATGTTCTTTTCATTAATTGTATATCATTTAATCTAAAGAATTTGCTGTAATGCCAGCTTAATCTCTCGAACTCACTGCACAAGAGGTTACTGAGGTTGCATATTTGGCTACACTGACGGAGAAATTTATCATTTTTAAGTGTAGGTGTCACAAGTTATGGCTTAAAATAGATATAGCTCTTTAGATCTAAATGCAATGGCCAGTGATGGAAAGATCAGTCAACGGGAACTTGCCCAATAACAAGTTTTCACATTATTGTCCACTGTGGGGTATCTAACACCTTCCCTTTCACAGCTAGTGCTCGTCGGGGCAGGATGTCGGATTAGACAATTCATCAGCAAGGTCTGTCAGTATATGCTGCAGATTTTCTGTTGAATGTAAACAATTGAAATAGAAATGCAAAGTCAAATTTAGTAAATCTATTTTTCACATTAAAAACTTTGTGTAAAAAAGGATGATAGAAAACAAAGTTCCTTTAAAAATTAATGAAGCTGTATACCATAACTAGCATAAATGGTGTAGAAAAAATATGAATACTATCGCTTTTAGTGCTTGTTAGTGGTTTTCTGCGAGGATGAGAATATTATCCTAAATCTGTTCAGAGCTGAGTCACAAGAAGCATCATATTTGAAATGTATTGAGTGCCACTTTTGAAGAGCTATTGTTGCTTACTATGACATTATATATTTTTGGGGGAAGAAAATTTATTTTAGTATTGCAGTAAATGACAGTAAGTTACAAAACTCATATGTGTTATTTTAAAAATGTGTGGATCTTCTTAACACATGAAACTTAACTGCTGTTTTTCAGGGCTTTGTGTTTATTGCCCCCTAAAAATATATGCAAATTCTCTACAGCTACAGGCCTCCATTATGTGCCTTTTTCACAAGTACATAGCATGTCTGGTAAATGCTGCATGTAACGGAAAAGAAGCAGGTCAACTAGTCATTATAAAACTGGATCTGTGAAGGCAGCACTGATAATGGGGTCATCTTTGGGTTAGAATTCAAAAACTGAACACTCTCATCCATCTCTTTATTATCTGATATATCGAGCTATTCTTTTAACGCACTTCTGTCTTTTTCCTTAAAAGAGAAGAGACTTAGCTTACAGAAAGTAGTTAATATTTGTAAAGCATTTTCAGCACTGAGTCTAGGGTTTACTGTTAACTAGATTATCTTCTTATCCGTGGTCACTAGTAAGGATTTGTAGACAAACAGACAATTTGTATTTAATAAACCAAACCATTTGTATTTATTAGTAGAATCTATCATTTATAATAATTGCTTTAATATAATAGAAGGAAACTCCTTATCCTTATAAAGTGAGCAGGATGTGTGTAGTTTGATGGGCTCTTTTTTGGTCTGTTTTTTTTTTATTTGCTTTTCTGAAATGCCTAAAAGAACTCATGGACTAACATACAGTCAATGGCATTTAGGCAATTCTATTCTATTGCAAATTCTTTTTCTCATGGAACATAGAGAACTGCTTTATTTTAAGCTTTCTTCCTTCCTATGTGCAGGTTAGTACTAATTTTGTCAACTTCCGTTTGTTTTTCCTCTTTCTTAAGTGTAGAAATGTAGTGACCTAAGCGACACAGGTTTTTATATATCATATGTCTTTTACTCTGAAGTCTGTCCAGAACTAAGCCACAAAGAGCGAGGTACCTATCTTAACCTTACTAACAATATTTCATCAGTCATCTTTCCAAATGCAGAGCAGCCTTACAAGGAACTGGTTAACCCTTCAGGGACAAGAAGAGGCAGAATTCTGGGTTAGAGCAGTTCTGAGAAGGACAGACTGGAGAAGTCACTGAATTATGAAAGCTTTTGAAAAACATTGTTTCCAAACTCTTTATGATCGTATATATTATACATGCTATAGCATATTTTTTTTTGTACTGGACCTCATAGAAAAGTTATGAGCAATTGAAGCTGCTGCATATTGTTTGTGTAAGGGAAAAAAACATATAACTCTTGTGGTAACCAGGTGGTGAACATGAGAAAATGTCACTATTTAAAAGGCACATGTGTGTGTAAATAAATATATATATATGTGTGTGTGTATGCGCGTGTGTGTATGCACATATAGAACTTTCCATCAGAAGATGAAAGACAAACTTAAATTTGACTATTTTACCAGAAGGTCTCGTGACATACTGGATTTAATGTTATAACCGTTCTAGAGTCAAGGTTCACTGCAGCACAGTTAAGGCCTTATTTTAATAAAAACCTAGGTTTGACAACTTCATTTTCTAGTTATCCACTTGAAATGCTCAGGGCAGAGTGCTCAGCTCTCTGCTTCATCCGTTTCAGAGCTGGTGTACAGAGAACTGCTCCAGCTCAGATCTGTGGCATTTCCAACCCCCTGACAAATTGCGAACAAAACCTAATTAGGGTACTCTTCTAAAAGCATAGGCCTTGTGCACTGATCCAAGTTTGTAGAACAAATCAGCGACTGAGAAGGAAAGTAACCGCTCTTATTTTCAGTCTCATGTGAAGTAAATGCTTCTCTTGTTTTACATGTCATCTTCTTGAGAAGGGGGGTTAAATGCATGTATGACTACAGAAGCTCAACAAGAAGGATTTCTGCAAGCCTTTCAGCAACAAAATGAATACTAGGAAAGATGCAGGGCCTTCTGTGATGACAGAAGACGTGCAGAAGGCCTCAGTCTTTACTGACAAGACCAATATTCAAGAATCTCAGGTCTCTGAGACCAGAGGAAAGTCCAGAGTAAGGAAGACTATTCTTGGAGGAGGAAGGTCAGGTTGGAGAACATTTAAAGAAAGTGGACTTGCAAGTCCATGGTCCCAAGTAGGATCCACCCCCAGTGGCGAGTTATCTTTGAAAGGTTATGGTGATTGAGTGAGGTCTCTGAGGAGTAGAAAAAGGCTTATCTAGCTCATGTTTTCAAGAAGGAGGATCCAGGGAACTATAGTCTATCAGCCTCACCACATTCGCAGGGAAGGCGATGGAGCAAATCCTTCCCTTAACTGTCCAAAGTTAGAAAGAGACTGTTAGAATTAATTAATTTATTCTAGTATGTGGCTGAAAAGAGAGGTTCTCAGAGCTGAGGGCTTGCAAGGTGCCTTCCACCCCACTTTATCCCATTGCATGCAAGGGGAGGAAATCCATGGCTGTCGCTATACTTTCAAAAGGTGAGAAATGAGATGAATTTTTTACTTCTGAGCACTAGGATTATTTCTTCCTGAAGCTCCCCCTACATAAACTAAGCAAAAATATGTGTTTGGTTTCACACAGAATCACAGAATGGTTGAGGTTGGAAGAGACCTCTAGAGATCATCTAGTCCAACCCCCCTGCTCAAGCAGGGACACCTAGAGCACTTGGCACAGGGTGGCATTCAGGCAGCTTTGGAAGATCTCCAGACAAGGAGACTCCACAACCTCTCTGGGCAGCCTGTTCCAGGGCTCTGTCACCCTCACAGCAAAGAAGTTCTTCCTCCCTCATACGGAGTTGGAACTTCCTCTGTTTCCACTTGCACCTATTACCCCTTGTCCTGTCACTGGCCAGCACAGAGAAGAGTTTGGCTCCATCCTCCCTACATTCACCCCTAAGGTACTTGTACATGGTGATCAGATCTCTTCTCAGTCTTCTCTAAGCTAAACAGGCCCAGCTCACTGAGTCTTCCCTCATAAAATAGATGCTCCAGTCCCTTAATCATCTTCGTGGCCCTATGCTGGACCCTCTCTAGAAGCTCCACGTCCCTTTTGTACTGGGGAGCCCAGAACTGCACCCAATAGGCTGCACCTCCAGGTGCTGCCTCACCAGAGCTGAGGAGAGGGGCAGGATCCCCTCTCTCCACCTGCTGGCAACACTTCCGATGCAGGCAGGATCCCACTGGCCATTAGGGCACATTGTTGCCTCATGGTTAACTTGTTGTCAACCAGGACTCCCAACCAGGACTTCCTCTCTGTGGAGCTGCTTTCCAGCAAGTCAACCCTTAATCTGTACTGGTGCCTGGTGTCTGGGGTTATTCCTCCGCATGTGCAGGACCCTGCCCTTGTCCTTATTGAACCTTTTGAAGTTCCTCTCTGCCCAATTCAACCAACTTTCCTTCAGTTACCTGCTCTGAAGGCAACTGCCGCTGTTGCCCGTTGTCCCCAGTTACTCGCATGACAAGCAGCCCCGTGCAATGATTTGATTGCTCATTAGCTGCTCTGTTAGCCTGCGAAAGCGGAATTAGGTGCTCTGTAATGGCAGCAGGTCAGAAGGGTGAAGAGCTTTTTTATGCCTTTTGGCCAAATTCTTTTTGTTTTGTTATTGCTTAATCTTCCTCTCTGCTGCTTTTCCTTCTTTTTCCTTTTCTTCTTCCCCAAATTCTTTCTGATACCAGGATAAACTCTGTAGGAGAGATTTTTTTGGTTGCTAGTTGTGCTAAATGCACTAGTTGCTAGTGCATTTAAATAAATGTAATTTTCAGACTTTTTTTTTTCACATTTCTATCATAAGAAGCAGTGCACGCTCCTATTTTTTTCTGTGATGACTTCCCCATAGATTCTGTTAGCTGGAAAAATAAGCATGAAAAACAGATACATTAAACAGATTGGGAAAGTCCTCCTTGTAACATCTGGAGCATTTTTTCCCCTGAAGGAGTTACCGGACAGTGGTGGTGATGAGTGTGGAGCCATCTGTGGCAAGTTTCAGGTATGCCTTGTGATGCTTAAAGATGGGAGCACAGCTGTTATTTAAAAACTTCCCATGTTAAAAATGCTAAACAGAGCCGTTCTGTAGTTTGATTTATTTAGGCTGATGTGTAAATAATGAATCCGCTAGGTTCCAAGAATAAAGGGGAATGTTAGTGTAAAAAGGGATTGCTTGTGGTTCTGATATGGAGTCTGATCTGCAGTGTGCAGGACTTCTGCTATGGAACCTCTCCTTGGTCTTAATTCTAATTTTATCCTGTGTGTCAAGAGGAGGATTTTACCTTATTAAAAACAACAACAAAAATCTGCTTATTTTTACCCTGGATAAACTTCTGGGCCATTTATATTATTATTCTATGCAATTTACTATAATTAGTGTGACTGAAGGAGGCAGGAAGCTTGCGTTTCACATCAGCACAGTAAGGTTACTCGGTGCTAAAGGCCATAAATGACATGTTTGATACTTTGAGGCATGTTTGTGCCAGAGGTGTGATTACAGTTATAATGTGGTAGGCTTAAGAAAATGTCTCATTTTGGATTATTCAAATCTCAGTGGACTGACAAAAATGGAAAGAAACTATAATTCAGAAAGGATATATTTTGCGCAGATCTAGTCTGAATTGATGGTGTAATTTTTTTTTTTGTTCTGTTTCTTTTTTTTGAGAGAGGTTTTTTTTGAACTCTAAGAACATAAAACATGGTGTATGAGTTCAGTCTGTGAGCATGTTTTTGACTTGGCTTAGGAATACTAAATATAGTTCACAAACTTTAGGAATAAAATAAAAATTTGTCTTTCAAACACAAATTAGGCATGCTCGATCCAGGAATGTGATTTATGTACCTATGAAACCACTCCATGCGGTTTCGTCTAAATTGAACTTGATAGCTGACTTTATTGCACTACTGTATCTCTATTTCCTTGTATCAATGACATATATTCCAGTGAGCTGACTTCTCTCTGCTTCTACTAAAATCAGTGATGAAACTTTTGCTGACTTTGTGAAAAGGATTTTATTACATAACTGTCTGTAATAGTGGGAGGCTGGACTGTGTGACCCCAGGAAATCTGTTCTAGTCTTATGATCCTGTGACTTGAGTGAGAGCAGTGAGAGGCCAGTCAGAGCCCTTTTGCAAAACCAGCCCCAAACCTTGCCTACTCAAACAAGAACATCTGGAAGAGAGAAACTCTTTCTATGGGACATCTATAATTTTGCAATAAAAGTTATAGGGCTGGCTGGATTCAGAGTGCTATAATTATCCAATAAAAGCAGTTGCCAGAATATGGTTTGGAAGGGCAGAGTCTAACCTATATATAAGCCAGAAGTGTTTTCCAGCCCATCAGGTGCACAGAGCATTTCAGAAAGGCAACACCAGTCTAAAATCATGTGTCCTGTAAGAGCAGTTTCTAGAAGAGACAAATTTAGATCAGACATGGAAAAAAAATCCATTTTGTCCCTGTGATGAATTGGGTGTGTATGACCTGTGGACTGCATCTACTGCTGAGTGGGGGAAGAGGAGGAAGGAAACAACTGAGTGAGAAAAATCTCTTCTTTCATCTAGCTGCTAGGTGACATTGCCCGTGGTGGTGATGGCTCTGATGAAAGGGACCAGGTCTGTCACCAAAATGAGCTTCAGTGTTTCTGCATTTACCTTCTCTAGGATCACTAGGGCAGAAGATTGGAAAGGGGCAACACTGCAAGTCATCAGAGCAAAATAAATATCTTTTAACATAGAAGTTGGAAATAAGTAGCTTGTGAACAAACGTAGAACAAGCTGCCTGTGCCTAATAACGAAACAGTGTCTGAGCATCTTCAAAACATTTTAATAATGGTTAACCTCAGGGAAATAGATAGAGGAGACCAAATTCTTCTATGAAATGTCAGTGGTGTAAATCTAAAGAACTTGTTTTATTTTTGTGGAATTATTTTGAATTCTTTTCCTGACAAAGTAGAATTTATCTCAGCAAGAATGCTTATGAATGTGTGACTCGTGGTGGAACTGAGAGATAGGAAAATTATGATTTACCCAAGATCATCTGGTGAGTCAGGGGAGCTATGGGAATAGACTCAGTCCAGGAAAAATTTCTTCTAAAACCACTGATGCACCCGGGCTTGTTGACTTGCACTGAAATCCAGACAAAGCTCTTTTTAAAAAAATATAACTAGTAATTTGAACCTTTGTGTCTGAACCCAGACAGATTACTTATTCCAGCAATAGAGGACCTCAGTTATACTGAACACAGTGCAAGATGTCAATATTGCTCTTATGTAAAAACATAGATTAAAGCACGTTGTTAAAATTCTTTTCTTGCTGATATATTTTGCCAAAAAAAGAATATTTAAGTATGAATTGAAAATCTAAACCAGCCAGATACAATCTGAAAGAGTAAAATGTGGGGATCTGATAGAGCAGACAACTTTTGAGGAAAACATAATGGTTTATTCTCCATTACTTAGGGACTTGCTTTCATGTTGAAGTGTCTTTCTAAATAAATGCCATAAATTGTCAGGTTAGGTGTAGAAATTATGTAGCAAGGGTCATACAACAAATCAGATTAGATAGATTTTAAAATAGTGAAATCATTGGCATCATGAAACATAGGAGTTTTCACATGACTTGGAACACAGTGTTCCTCCAAAATAAATGAATATTCAGTGACGAAGGGGTAGACAAAAATTAAATTGCAGTAGATCTGTTGCATAAATAAAACACTCAGTGCAGGATCTTTGTTCCTTTACTATTTCAGAGTCCCTGCATGGAGTGGTGATGATGTCTTTGATATTTTATGATGTAAGCTCTTAGCATTTTAACATATAAAAATACAGTATGTGTTTCTATATAGTCAGGGACTTTCAAACTCTATCTTTGGAAAAAAATCCACCATTTATAACAGGAGTGAATGATTGCAAAGTGTGTTGAAAAGAGCAGTGAAATCCAGTGCTGCTTTTCATCTGTGTTAGGACTGGGCTACTAGGTAGATGTGTGGCCTACAGCAGATCAGTTCCTCACTCCATGGCTGTTATCTTCTGCATTGCTCATTGACTGTTGTTTTCTGCAAGGGTGAGAACAAAGAAGCTGCTCAAATTTCTGACTTGGGCTAAAGTAACCACCACACACTGGTGGTAGCTATTCAGTTCTCTGTGACTCGTTCTCTGGAATATCACCTAGAGGTGCTTGGCTGTTGCCATTCCCTGCCTAACTGCCCAAGGAGCAGTACAGCCAGGCTTAGCCTGTGTTCTGTTCTGGGACTGGCTTTGTCCAATCTTATCAGCCGGAAAAGTATGTCAACAGCAGGATGTCCAGATTGCCGGGAGGACATGCCACAATCCCGACTCTGTGAACCCCAGAGCTCAGCTTAAGTCTTAGCATTATGGTTTGATCACAGCCTTCTTCCTGTGAGGAGGGGGAGGAGAGAAGCTTTGGCTGTCAGTGCATCACCCACTTCTCACAAGACTAAAATAAATCCTTAATGAAATGGACAGTCATAACATCTGCTTGGCAAATGAACTGAAATAACAGGCAAGATCTGTTCACCAGGAACAGTAAGCCAACAGCTGACGCAACTCTGTCCTCAGCCAAAAATTACACAGCGAGGGCAACACCAGCCTCCCATGTAGGAGTCAGCAGGCTGCATCAGGGCCCTTTCACTTTTAAAAGAGAGAAATTTAAATAATTAAATTACCATAGCCTTTTTATTTTGTTTTATTTCATTCGTTTTTTACTTCTCTTTGCTAACTTGAGACACCTGCAGATCTTTTTATCAGTTTGTGTGTGAGAAAGGAGAAAAGAATGTTGCATTTATTTACATGCACTGTAGGACAGAAGAATAAGTTTTGCTGAATACTAGAGTCAACATGGTTGTTAATATATATATACACATTTGTATGTTTATATGTATGCATGCACATGTGTATGTATATTTATGTATTTGTGCAAATCTGGAAGACTAACTATGTAGCTGCTTCTTGACCTTATTGTGATTCATTGAATCAGAGGCCTTTGAATATTAAATTTCATTTATTCTTAGTTGACACAAAGGAAGGTCAAAGTCTCTTATTGAGGAACTCCCCAATGATTTTCCTTCTGCATTCATTTTTTTTTCTAAAGTTTTTAACGATTTAGTTTCTCTCTGTATGCTTCTTTTACAGAGTATTTGGATATATGGCAACCCTTAGATGTGTCCTATGTACTCCTGGATTCATCCATCTCAAACTTTGAAGCTGTGCAAGTTAGTAGGGATTTATCCAATGACTTTTCCACTGCTAGAGACTTTTGTCTATCTGGTAAGAAGAGTTTTTCTACAGCTTTGTAGAATTTATTGACAAATGAGAATGAAGTACCAAGAGCAGATCCTTCCTGCTCTCACCCCACCTTCTAACTTATATATACTTTTAAAAATAACTTCATCACAGTGTTTCAGAATTTGAGAGGAAGTATCTGAATTAGTTTATCTAATGAAGGATCCAACAAAAACATGAGGTTCTATTCCAAGGTTGGGTAATTTTAACAGCCCTTGATCTCAGAACATTTTGATTCTCCAGGCATAGGGCAATTTGGCAAACATTGTAACAAATATTTAAAGGGCTGATTGGATTATTAGTCTGACTAGACGACTTCAAAATGTTTCTTAATTAACTTCATATAAACGTCAAGTCCTCAAATTCCTAGAGGAGTAGAATTAAGCAAAACTCAAGTCATTGTTGCCATCTTCTGCAGAAGATGGTCCCTGGAAAGCTCCTGCCTTCTGCAGAAGATTGGCACACATGCGTACACACCACAACCTTTTCCTAAAACTGTTTGAGGGACCTTTTTAAAAGGAGAAATGTTTGATGTCAGTCTCCCAGTGCAAAGTGGGGTGAGATGTTCACTTTTTTTCCCTGGGACCTCTTTGAATTCAGTTGAGGTCTCCAGTACTTCACTGAAATACATTTTTCTTTTGAAAACTATGGTAACAGTTCTATATCTATCTCTCTCAGTTCCAAAGGCAATGTACCCTTTTGTCCTTTGGTCCTTTTGAAGAAACCTCTGGAAATTTGAGGACATTTATGTATGAATTTCTTTATGTTTTGCCTCACAGCTTGTTCAAAAAACCAGTCATGTATAGTGGTTACCTTGGAAATCCAGCCATCAGCAATAAGATGCCTTTTTTATCCCGATACACAGATATGCACTTATAGCCTGCAAGGTCACAGTTGTCGGATTTTACTCAAAGAACCAGCTACATATGTATATAGGAAACAAGGTAAGAGCAGGTTAAGGGGTTGTGGAAGGAGAAACTCAAATGTTAAGTGCCTGTGCACCATTCTCATGAATGGGACTCAGCAGATACAAACCAACACGGATGCCATTTCAGTGGAGTTATACTTTTTATCAAAAGACACAAAGTCATTATACTATAATCTTGCATTGAAGCAGGATCATGCAGGAAGTTTGGTCTGCAAAAGACAACTCCTTTCTGTCCATCTCCAGTAGTTCTGTTTCTGCATGTCCTTCCCTTTCAAGTCTGTGACTGACACAAGGCCTGCTGAAAACCCACTGCCAGTTATAAGTCTCAAGGGCCATCTGCGAAGCCTCTGAAATCAAAAAAACATTTTTTTTTTTTAAAAAGGTCAAGATGACTTAAGGCAGAAATAGGAGTTTTGTAGATAGTATTTTAGATAGTCTGTTGTTTAACTATTCGCTTATTTGGAATTCTAAGTATGTGGGGTTTTTTCCTTGTTTTTAAAAATGCTGCTATCTTGTGGTTTTACATTGATGACTTGTATACTAGTTAATTAAAGCTACTTAAAATAATTAGAAACTAGATAGCAATAATGGAGGGAAGAAAATATTTCCTTTTATGTTCAATGTGAAGAACTGGAAGTCAGTGAAAAAATTCTAGGTCAAAGAAAAAGGGGTTTATTATTATCAAATAAAGCAAAATTACAGACTGTGAGCTTAAAGGAAAACTATGTTTATGTAGTCATGAATGACTTTCTGGTCACCTGATGTTGAAAGTTTGTTCCTATCAAGCAAATAAATTCTGCAGTAATAGTGGAGTAGTACCAGATATCATTTAGCTCTGTCTTAAAGTAAGACATTATTAAAAAATTACTCTTTTTAGTTTGGTCAATGGATTAGATGATCATTATATATAAGATTTTGGATCAAGCTAAGACCGTAATGTTTTGGAGCTTTCTGTCAGCAAAAAGTTAAATTTCAGGTAACAATTATGTTTGATCCAAAATTTAGATACTGAGCATAATTTCTGTGGAAGTAAATGGCCGTGCTCACAAGTACAATGTAAGGCAAAGGATGGTGATGGAGGGCCTCTGATACCCTAAAGGCTACCAGTCCCTTCTCTGGCATGTAGGACATGCACACGTGCCTGACTATAAAGATGCATTTGGACAGATAACTCCCACTTAAAGAACAGTAACCACATGGGATGGTAGGCAATTTGGATGTGGGTGATATTCATTATGTCCTGTTGAAGCTATTCAGAATCATATAACATAATGAAATAGTCATTATGGTATGGGGACTCAAGCACAAGTTTTTCCTGGTGAATGTCCAAAGCAATGAGCAATCGTTACCTTTCCTCTCTCTGAAGTGCTAAAAATATTTAAAGGTTTTGCATTTTGCCTTCTCTGGTCAAGGGGAAGGCTCGGAAGATATCTCTACTATCTTCTAGATGTGTTCATAGTCTGGTAGGATGTCTTACTGGAAGAAATCTTAGGGTAAAAGTTTGGAAAAGTATTAGCTATGTATCTATTTCTACTACCTAATATCTAGTACTGCATGAAATATTTTATAAGAAGAGGATAACCCAGACTTATCTATATCCTTACTTAGGATTACTGAAATGAATTAGATACCATGTTTAAAATTAAAAATAGGATTAGTTTTCACTTCTGAAAGCATTTTTGAAATTATACTAATAAGCATTTTTTTTTTCCTTTTTTTCATCCCTTTATAATAGATTTACTCCTGCCCACTTCTGAATCTGATTTAACCTCATCCGTGCACATTCCATCCCATGGAGACTTGATAGGCAAATCCCAGGTAATCCACATTGGCTCTGAGTGGAGAAATATCAGTCAATTCCTTGGGATTCCTTATGCAGCTCCTCCACTTGCAGAGAGACGGTTTAGTCCTCCAGAGCCATTTGCTTGGGTGGAAACCTGGAATGCTACCGTGGCTCGGTAAGAAAGTCCTTTAATCATTTGAAAGAAATGGTTGTTTTTTACAAGCATGTGAATGTTACCAGAGTGATGACAAAGATATTCACATCCTTACTTGCGAAAGAGCCTGTGGTGTGCAGATAAATACAAGTTTGGGACTACAGGTTTAGCAAAAAGAATCATTTCTCTAAGAACTAATGCCTGCGAGTACTTCAAGAAAAAAGGCAGCTTTCCGGTACATTGTCTTAAATCTGTGCATATTCCTCACATACCATCTACTCCCAATCTGAATATTTAATATTTAAATATTTAATTCTAAATATTTGTACAGGTACTTAAAATATTCATATTATAAATATAAATGAGAAATAAAATAATTGGATATTGAATCAAAAAGGGATGCTTTAATTCTGATTTAAGCAGAAACTATGGCGATTCTACAGAAATCTTCTGCCTTTTATGGCCTAGGAGGTCAGGCTGGAGGACCCAAAAAGTCTTTTTCTGTCCAGAAACTCTTAACATGCTTTTATTAATTGACTTAGAGAAAAATACAAAAATCCCAAACATTCTTAGTAATGCATTAAGAAGAAACAAGTACTAGGAACTGTATTACCATAAGGCTAAACTCCTCCTAAATCTTTATGTCTAATGTTTCCTACTGGCTGGCTTTGGTTCTTCAGGGGTGCATAGACAGCATTGCGTTCAGTGAACTTGGGTTGGATGCACTCTGTTACCATTGCCTTTGCGTACATTTGCTGTGCTTCATTTAAGCTGATGATATGACTCTATAATTTCCAGTTGACATGGGGAATCAAAATGGCAAATTATGAATATATACTTCTTAACTAAAGAGGATTTTGATGAAATTTCCACTGTCAAACATATCAGGACTTTATTTTTTCTTTTCTTTTCTTTTCTTTTCTTTTCTTTTCTTTTCTTTTCTTTTCTTTTCTTTTCTTTTCTTTTCTTTTCTTTTCTTTTCTTTTCTTTTCNTTCTTTTCTTTCCCCCCCCTTTATCAGTAAATAGAAATACAGCAACAAAAAGAATCAGGATGCTAAAGTGGAGTACTTTTGCTGGGGTCTTTATCATGGGGCACCTTACTCCATGTCACAGAGAAACAAAAATGCACAGAACTAGTCTGTGTGAGCAAAGCTATACACATACACACAAAACGAGAGATAACCTGATCACATTCCTATAAGTAAAAAACAGACCATTTCAGAGCATTTCTAGCAGTTATGAAAAATGGCTAGGGAAAATGATAGAAACAATGAACAGGAGATTGAGGATGAAGAACAGTGAAAACAAGAGAACCAGATGCAAGGGCCCACTTAAACTTCTTCAGGTGGCTTTCTAGAAATTACGGCTGAGATCTGAGCTTTAGTGACTCAAAGGCTTCCAAGGCACTTGATAGTGATCTGAGATCCTGTGCTTTCCTCCCAGCCACATCTGACCATATAGTCCTCATGGACACAGTGCTTTCTGCACACCTGTGAAGAGCCAGAAACAGCTAGCTGACCTGGCCAAAATGCCTCCTGCTTGAGGATGTGTTAGATTTTTGCAGGAGAGGTGAGAAGCTGGCACCCTTCAGCTCTCACTTCACCCTGAGGGTGAAACTCCAGTATTCGGGAGTTGTCACCACAAATTTCTAGCAAATCCCGTGAAGAACTGAGTTAAAAGAGACATGCTGTTGTCTTGGGGATTAAAAGAGCTTGTGCCTTTTGGTGGCCTCGTATTCCAGGTTGCAGTTGAGTCGTGGGTGCCTTAAGTGCGTAACTACATTAGCCATGCAGGCCGATGTATGTTGGAGGCATCTGGTGAGACACGGCTGCTTGCTTCCTCAGAGGCACAGCGGTGTGATGTTAACCCACCAGTGCCATCAGCTCTTTGGGTATGCACCCACAGCATCCTGTTTGCTAGACTTTGGTAAGACCCAGCTGCCTCCAAGGTCTCTTTTTGAAGCCCTGACTAGTGTTACAAAGAGGAACCTGGCTGAGTTTTTAAAAGCAGTTTAGTGATCTTAGTTATTCTGTTCATAGTTGTGAATTTTCGAGGATCTTTTATGCCAATGGTAAACTTTTCATCTTTTATCATGCATTTGAGGTAAGAAAGCACCCTTCAAGCTTAGCATCAAAGAGGTGCACTTGGAAAATAAGAGGTGCCTCCCTGTGTATAGTCTCCATGTGTATAACAGGTGTTGATGACTATGTCTTTGAGGACTGTCTATCTGTGTGGCACAATATTTGGGTATACCAAAAGATCAAATTGCCACAGGGCTGTCACTGGCAAAAGAAATTTTTTATCAGTCTGTAGCTGCCCAGGGATGTGGATAAAATACTTCCCCAAATGTCTCTGGACAAAGCTGTGGGCTTGTCTCAGCAGGTGGCAGCCTTTCGCCAGAGTCAGTCGTGGTGTTAGGAGACCTTGGGAGCCGGGGTTCTTGAATTCTTGCTTTAATAAAATAATTTTTAAAAGTAATTAAAAAAAAAACAAAACTATGGTCATTACAGATACCCCATGGAATGATGAGTGGTTACTAAAATGACTTGAGCAGTTTCAGTTGGGGATGATGTGTTTCTCTGCTGCAGTGTGAAAGCTCTTGGATGCTATCACCATCTGATGAGACTCTCTTTTAGAAATATCCTGTAGAATTGAACTAAAACTGGCCCTTTTCCTCCTCTCCCAAAACATTTTTCTAAAATGTTCTTTACATTTTCCATGTAAAATCTTATGAGGCAATTAAAAACAATAATTTAGGTATAATTCCATAAGTTATTACCGGTCTTTTCCATAAAATCTTGTAAATTCCTACTGAAAAAAATTGTAATGCCTTCCATAATTCACAGTGCACTATAAATATGGCTGTGTAATAAATAGAACCTGCTTCAGAATAGCTTATATTTGAACTGCAGAAGTGAGACACTTGGTTCTTGCTGTGGAGAGAGCTTGAGCATACAGATGATGGCCTAAAAAAGATCTTCTGTATATGGTTGGCTGGGTTCCTATTGAAAGTTTACTGTAATGTTACCGGGCCTTGTTAGTGGTCTGCTATGATGTTCTCTATGAAAAGAAATTTACACATTAAAATTTAAATCTGTATTTTTAGATACATAACTTACTGTTCATTAGAAATTAAAATGGCATTTCAGAGAAAGAGCAGATTGTATAGGTGTGCAAGTGCCAGCAGGGGCAGAGTGGTGCTCGAGTCACTCAGGCTACTCCTCTTCCCTGCAGAGCTTCTCCCTCTGCATCTGATTTTGTGCTGCTTGTGTAAAGTGAGAGTTATCTGAAGGCTCATTTTCGAGTTCTAATCTTTTATTGCTCTAAAAAGGTGATGCTTATCTGGAAGACTGATTATAGACAGGAAAATATATTGCATTTTTTGCATTGTGTGTCAAGAACATGTGTTCATGTGTGTCAAGAACTCTTACCTACTAAACTAAATAATTCTAAATCTGATTGAGATGCACGGATTTAAAGATTCTATAAACTTTTTTTTTTTTTTTAAATACATCAAACAGCAGCAGTGGGAAAGGAACACAAGTTTTTTTTGTTTCAATTATTGCAATCTGTGTTTCTAGGGCAACTTGTTGGCAGCCAGGAGATGGAGAGGCCCCATCATATTCTGTTAGTGAAGACTGCTTATACCTGAACGTGTTTGTTCCCGCCACCACTGTAAGTAGGAAACAAGTAGAACTTGTGGCTAAGCACTATATCATTTCAAAGTTGCTTTAATGAGCATGGCTGACTATTTTTCATGTGGTGGTCACCAAGCCCAGCAAGGTTAAATCATGCACTTGTTTTTACTAGTACAAGGTTATTTTGTATAGGTTCTTGCTGAGCCTTGTTTGGATAACATGGCAGGTAGAAAATTAAAAAGATATAAAAAAGAGTTAAACAGAGGGAAATGAAAATAAGAAGGCAAAGAAGAAGAGATGAAGGTCGGAAGTGACATTACACTCTCTACCGCAGCTGGTAATGGATGCACCACAACTCATCACATTCACAGCTACCAGAAGTCAGGGTGCAGGAGAAAGATTGAGATGATTGTGCAAATGCAAGATAGGGAATGACATATGAATTCCCATTGAAGAATGCACACAGAGTACAGGAATAGGGTTTTTCTTTACGTATGATTCATAACCACAGTCATCTTCTAAAAGTTATAGAAGAAACTTGTCAGCCTGTACATCTGAAAAGAGCTGCTGTTCCTCTTGGAAAGACAGTAGTGCACACAGGGTTCAAAAAGGGTTCAAACCCTTTTAAAACACTATAAAGGCCAACAGCCTATTTTCTCCATGCAGTACAAGACTGTCCTTTTAAGTTTAGTGCAGCCATTGCTTATTGAAAACATCATGTCACTGGACCAGGCAGTTTGCCATGTCCATTTAAGTGCTGCTTTATAAGACAGCAGATGCTTATTTGAAAGCATTGTATTTTCTCTTATCGGATAGACAGAATGGACTTTTCTTTTCTTTCTTGGCAATGCTGTGAACTTAATCCTGTGTCTTTTGTTCAAGTGTAAAGTAGAAGTAGGTTTAATCAAGTCAATGAGTTTAACATGCATAAGCATAGTGTAAGAGAGAACCAAAACTCCTGTTTTTGCAGAAGTAGCTGGGAACAGAACGCATGGCATTTTCCTGTTTCTTTTTGTGGCAAGTCCTATTTTTTACTCACTTCAAAGGGCTATATTCATATATATTCAGCCCAAGGAAAGTTAAATTAACAAATAAATTCAAAATAAAAAATCTGCTGGAGAGCAGAGAAAGCACAGGCTCAGTTAGTAGACTTCTGAGTCTGAATAAAAACACAACATGGGGACTGCTGCCTGCTACCAAAGAACTTTTTAACTGCCACGCATCAAAGAGGCTGAATGACATCACCTCATTTTGGTTCCATAGCTACATGTACCACATAATCCTCCAAATAAAACTAGCGCTTCTGAAATACTTTTTTTTCCACCTATAGCCATCACCACCTGTCACACTAGAGAAGGAAAGCTGAGTTTCAGCTTGATTTGCAAAAAGTTCAAATGCAAAGTTGAGAGTTGACATTCTCTGCTAAGTATGAGTGGAAAGTGTACTTTTCTCCTATCCCCTGCACGTGTTATTCCTATCCCTATTGCATCATCTCTGTTGCACTTAATTCCTTGAAGACCAATATCACAGTGTTAGAAGTGCTGGAAATTACCTGGCTCAGTAAGAGTTAAAACTATCCCTGCTGAGTAACTCATTAAGTCTATTAGAGAAAGATGGAGATGATTGTGAACATGGTAAAGTCTTATGGACTTCCACTTGATTGATGACTTCTTAATGAATGCCTATCTTTTCCCCCCTTGTGGGTAAGCACATAGGATAGATCCACTACTAATTAACTACTAAACTGCTGCAGTTGTTAGACCTCAGGGTTGCTGCTGCCCTTCCCTGAAGAAATCACCCTGCTTGGTTAGTTGCAGGAGCTACCTGGAAGGCTACGCAGGTATTTTACACTTCTAAGTGTGACTACATTTCATTTCTAAGCATAGAAAAAAAGAAATGCTGAACTGGTCAGTATCAATGTGACAAGCGGGGCTAGTTTTGGTATTTGGATATGAGGAACTTGCTGACCCAATTCCTCCCACCTGTCATGTTGGCCACGCTGCAGTCTTGAACTGGTGACGTAGACATTTCTATATCTCAGTCCATGATCAATTTACAGTGGATGAAAAGGCTGCCAGTGACTCTAACAGGCTTGAGTTGAGGTCTTACTTCTGCCTTGAGAGTTTTTCTGCTTCACAGATCTCAAAGCACCAGTTGGTTGAGTTTGACTGAGAATAATTCATGGGACAAATACACTTTTTTTTTTTTTTTCCCTTTTTTTTTTTTTTTTTCTTTTTTTTTTTTTTTTTTTTTTTCCTTCAAATGAAGCATCTAACAGTGTATAATCAAAAATTATTTGATACGAAGTATAAATACAGGCAACATGAGACATGGTGTATGGTTCAACTGTAGTATAGAAATAATTGTGTTATGTTGCCAAAATGGATCGCAAGAAATAGGAGGGTAATTATGCTAAACAACTTTCATCTAAAGTACCTGAATCCACAAGATCTGAGTTTGAAATCCCTCAGGATGAAAACTCCAGTTACACATAGGAGCAGGACCTGTCATTTCACAGAATCACAGAATGGTTAAGGTTAGAAGGGACCTCTAGAGATCATCTAGCTCAACCCTCCTGCTCAAGCAGGAACACCTAGAGCATGTGACACACGGTGGCATTCAGGTAGATTTTGAAGATCTCCAGGGAAGGAGACTCTACAACCTCTCTGGGCAGCCTGTTCCAGGGCTCTGTCACCTCCACAGGAAAGAAGTTCTTCCTCCCTCATACGGAGTTGGAACTTCCTGTGTTTCAACTTGCACCCATTACCCCTTGCCCTGTCACTGGCCAGCACAGAGAAGAGTTTGGCTCCATCCTCCCTACATTCACCCCTAAGGTACTTGTACATGGTCATCAGATCTCTTCTCAGTCTTCTCTAAGCTAAACAAGCCCAGCTCACTAAGTCTTTCCTCATAAGATAGATGCTCCAGACCCTTAATCATCTTCGTGGCCCTACGCCGGACCCTCTCTAGAAGCTCCATGTCCCTTTTGTATTGGGGAGCCCAGAACTGCACCCAGTACTCCAGATGTGGCCTCACCAGAGCTGAGGAGAGGGGCAGGATCCCCTCCCTCCACCTGCTGGCAACATCCTCCTGATGCAGACAGGATCCCATTGGCCTTCTTGGCCACAACGGCACATTGCTGCCTCATGGTTAACTTGTTGTCAACCAGGACTCCCAACCAGGACTTCCTCTCCATGGAGCTGCTTTCCAGCAGGTCAATCCTTAATCTGTACTGGTGTCTGGGGTTATTCCTCCGCATGTGCAGGACCCTGCCCTTGTCCTTGTTGCACATCATGAGGTTCCTCTCTGCCCAACTCTCTATCCTGTCTAGGTCCCTCTGAATGACAGCACAGCCCTCTGGAGTGTCAGCCACTCCACCCAGTTTTGTACCTTCTGCAGACTTGTTCAGGGTGCACTCTCTACCCTCGTCCAAGTCATTGATGAACAAGTTCAACAGCGCCAGGCCCACTATTGACCCCTGCAGGACACCACTGGCCACAGGCCTCCAACTAGACTTGGCCCCATTTCTCACAACTCTCTGGGCTCTGCCATCCCGCCAGTTCTTAATCCACCTCACTGTCCACTCATCCAGGCCACACTTCCAGAGCTTTCTTATGAGGATTTTATGGGAGACTGTGTCAAAAGACTTGCTGAAGTCAAGGTAGACAACATCCACGGCTCTCCCATGGTCCAGCCAGCCAGTCACTCCATCACAGAAGGGCAGCAGGTTCGTCAAACACAACTTTCCCTTGGTGAATCCATGCTGACTACTCCTGATCATCTTCTCTTCCTTCACATGCCTAGAGATGGTCTCTAGCATGAGCTGCTCCATCACCTTTCCAGGGATGGAGGTGAGGCTGACCCGCCTATAGTTTCCCGGCTCCTCCCTCTTGCCCTTTTTGAAGACTGGAGTGACGCTGGTTTCTTCCAGTCCTCAGGCACCTCTCCCACCCTCCATGACCTCTCGAAGATGATGGAGAGCGGCTGAACAATAAACTCCTCCAGTTCCCTCAGCACTCTTGGGTGCAGCCCGTCTGGACCCATAGATTTATGGGTGTCCAGTTTGCCTAAATAATCCCTAACCCAATCCTCATTGACTAGACTGGAAAGTCCTCCTCTCTCCTGGTTCTCTGTCTTGTCCCCAGGCTCTGTAGTTCATGGGGACCAGCTATAACAGTAAAGACAGAAGCAGATAAAGCATTTGGTAACTCTGCCTTCTCTGCATCCTCCGTCACCAAGGCACCCTCCCCAGGTGGACCCACATTTTCCCTAGTCTTCCTCTTGCTGCTGATGTATTTATAGAAGCCCTTCCTCTTGTCCCTGACATCCCTCACTAACTCGAATTCCAAACAGGCCTTGGCGTTCTTTGTTGCACCCCTGCATTCTCTGTTAATTCTCATTCTCTTTAGAATTCAAGGTTCCTGTGAGAGCAGCATCTTTACATGCTTCTCATTGCTGAGGGGTTTCTCAATAACCTTCTGGTGCTGGTAAGAAGGCTCTGAATTGCTTATCAAGACAGATAAGTGAGGGAAGGTAGGATACCCTTTCAGTGTACAAAATCTTGATAAATTAAGGGCAGTTCAGGTCAGTTTGCCTCCTATCCTGTAGTTTTGCATGAGGCTGCAACCATTGCTTCTCTGCTTCCCTATATAGTCAGTCACATTTTTGCTGGAAACATCCTCAGCCAGTGCAGATAGGATTGCTGGGTTTGGCTTAGCTCCCTCCAGAAAACAACAGCAATAGATCCCAATGTCCTCTAGCTACAGGGAAGACCAAACCTCAGATGTACTTTGATGCTGCTGGATGGGCCACCAGTCCTTCTTTGGCAAATGTCACCGGCTGCTGAAGCAAATGAATGAGAAACTATGAGCAGAGACAAGCAGAGTCTCCTTTGGGGTAGTCCTGAAGGAGGCAATACGGGATGAAAGTGAAGAATGAAAAATTGACGTTGCACTTTGAAAAAATGCTTTCTAGTGCTGCAACAGGCTTTTCTGCTTTTTGTGGCAGGAAGGAGGAAAAAAAGGTTAAAACCTCCATACATTTCACTGGCCTTTCTTCGTAGTGTCCTCTTGATAGATTTGTAATCCTCTGGTGTTTGCTGGGGCCTGCTGGGCAGTTCTGCTTTTCATGCTGGTCATGCAGCTGCAGCTCAGCCGCAGGCCTATTGCAGGTGCAGAGAGGGTCCACACACATGTGATCTTGCTTTCGGAAATCACCTCCGTTTCCGATGGAAAACTGATGGCTATGCAAGGAGTGACAACATGGGCAGAATGAGGCAGACCTTTGTGGAGGTGTTCCTGTTCCTTTTCCAGTTTCTGAATTTCTTTAAAGACAAACCTACCTAAGGTTCTGGGGCCACATCAGTCTGCTTTGAGTTAACCTGGTTGGTAGAGTTGTTGATTGGTAAAACAGTGGTGCCATTAAGTCATTTCCATATTGGACATGCTGTTCAGAATGCTATTAAATGGTGTGTGTATTTCATTCTGGAAAACTTTGTCCTAAAGTATTTAACAGAAAGTCAGGTTTACTGTCATGATCACCCTTAAAGAGCTGTGAATGATTTTGACAGGAAAAATGCATATGTTCTCATCAGTGAACTACAGAAGGAGTGGCCTATAAAATTATTAACCTGTTTTTTATCACTGCAGATCAAAAATTTATCAGTGCTCCTGTTCTTCCACAATGGTGGCAGTGACGATGCTGAGACGGGAAAAGCCACCATAGACGGATCATACCTAGCTGCAATCAGTAACATCATTGTTGTGATAGCAAACTACCGGGTTGGTGTTTTTGGCTTCCTTAGTACAAGTAAGTCACAGATTTCCAGAACAAACACAATTATGGGCTAAGTTACATTTCAAAATGTTTCTGTTTCCCAAATATGTTAATTTTGACTCTTTAGAAACCTGCACTTTTCACTGATTACTCACCATGTAAGGCCCATCACCACCAGGTCCATCCCACCTGAAAGACTAGGTCAGGTTATATTTTTAATGTTTGCAATTACTAGACCAATATACATTGTCATGTGATTCTTATGAATATTTGTTGTTAGTGACACTGCCTGATCTTTGCCTACTATGAAATCATAGCTGCAGCTGTTTGCCATCATTTCCCTTCCCTGTTGTCCAGTTTTGTTTGAGTTTGATTCCCAGCAAAGTCTGTTTCTCATTCAAGAGGTAGAGAACGAGCTGTGCAAACTCCTTGTTCATTAAGATATAAAGTTGATACTAGATGTATCTGGGGAAAGAATTGCTGTTTTCATCTTCTGCAAACCGGATGCTTATGAAAGTGATACTATGGCTTCATTTTGGCTAGAGCCAAGGCGGTGTGGATACATGCTTCCTTTGCAGTCTTCCATTACGCAGCACTGCCCACGCACTACCCACTGACCTCCTTCAACCCTATGAATCTTACCTGGGTTCCTTCCTAAATGGAAACTGCTAGCTGGGCTGAATCTTATGCACCATTATTTATAGTTTACAGATCTGGATGAACTTTCCAACCTCATTTTTGTGGGAAAGTCAAGGCATGGGGATTCACTATACATAGCTGTAAAGGTAGAAATGGTTGGTTACAGCAGCTTTGAGCAGTATGTTGGGAAGGAAGAACTCAGGGACCTTCTCCTTTTTTGCACTGCTGAGCTAAGACCAGGGACAACTGCATCTTTTCTGGCCTCTTCTCCAGTATTGTCTGTATGCATTTGGGAAAGTCCTGCTGCTTCAAAGGTCACTGGAGGAAGCAGGAAAATTCTTTGCAAGAGACACTGGAACAGGATAAAACATCACATTAATGGGAAACCCTAAAAAGTCTTTCAGTGCCACACTCCTGTCCCAAACCAAATCCTTGTTGATGCTCTAGGGACATTTTCTTTCTTGCTGAAAGACCTGGACCTTTGGAAATTGTTAAGAATTTTGCCATCAGTTTCGAAGGGAGTAGCATTTCATCCTTGGGATCCTGGGTGCGTTAGGACTGGGAATGTTAAAGGCCCCGAAGTTGCAAAGGAAGATTATGATCCCACAAGCAATATCAATTTCATTGCCCAGCCAAGACAAGAATTGAATCCTTGAATGTTGAATTGTCATAAATTAAAAAAAAAAAAAGTAAACAAAGGGGTTAAATAAAGAATTTTGTGGAGGAACTGTAGTGAAACCAACTCTTCCTGCTCTTATTTCGGTAAATCATGTTGACAGGCCTTTTGCAGGGAGTGAAAGCTCATTCTGCTGAAGGTACTTGGCATCTTATTTATTTTGCTGTGATCCACTGAAGTTACAAAATGGGACATTTTCTGGCACCCACAAAAAGTTAAGGGGAGTTGCTAGTTATTTGGGTGGTAAGAGTGTAGGGAAGACAGCCACGTTGTTAGGCCTGATTCCTCTAAGAGAATACATGAAAACATATGAAACAGAATGATTTGCATGCTTAAATTCAGTACTTTTATTCCTCTTCAGTTTAGGAATAAAAGAAATATGTATGCTTGACTTTATTTGCTTCATTCTGAGCAGCGGTTCCTTTTCATTCTCCTTTTGTCCTCAGAAATGTGATCTATTTCTACAAAAAGTCTGCATATGACATTTATATCCAGGGCTATTACCCGGGGCTATTACCCAAGTAGTACAAAAGATTTCTGGCAGACATATATCTTTTGGTCTAACAAGTATGAATGTCAGTGCATGCATCTTTTCCCTAACTTTACTTTATTCTGGTTCTGATTTTTGCCAGGACAAAAGAAACTGGTTATATTTCCCTCTTCTGTCTTGTTGTTCAGTGTACTGGTAGCAAGGCACATCCTGTGGCTAAAGCATTTACATGGATTTCACTTCCTCCAGGGAGCTCTCATGCACCTTGCAGCAAGTTCTTAAAATGAGTTTTCCTTTTCAACAGTGCACAGTGGATTTATTGCTGGATTGAGAGCCCTGGGGACTGTTTGCAGAGTGCAGAACAAGCTCAGTAAAAAGCAAGACAGGGAAAGATTTTGCTCTATTGCTTCACCTGATCAGCTGCAACTGTGGCTCTCGGCAGTGGGTTGAAGATTCCAGGCCTGATTAATTCTTGGCTGTGCTGCTGGAAGGACAGTTGTAGCAGTCATGTGGATATATTTAAGATCTGCAAGGCTGTCAATAACCTGGTCTCATCTATATTCTGTTCTGCTTCTTAGATGTGATACCTCAGTAGTTCATTACTGTCGGGATGTGGATGCCTGTGGGATGCATGTTTGTAGTTGCTCTTTGCCTGGGATGGAGTCATCGGTCCGCAAAGTGGCAGCTTTTTTATTCCACTATTTGCTAGCCTCCCTAATTTCTGAACCTATGCTTACTTTAAAAGGGTACTATTTGATCTTGGCAATGAAAGAAACAAATAGTTTCAGCTATGTTTCTATTCCGACTTTTATGTCTTATTTTGGACGTGTTCTAGTATTGAGCATGGAGAATTTTAAATCTTTAAAAATGAATGGCTCATTGTGGATTTAAAAAGAAGTAGGAAATAAGCACTTTCTCTTTCTTTCTTAGGGGATGCATTGAAATTACTTAATTTTACTTTCGTTGATACAAATTCAAGCTTCCTAGGGCTTTTTCATCATTAGATGCTCTCAGCATTAATTTCCTATCACTTTAAATACCAAGTTATTGCTTGCTAGTCTTGAAAAGAAAATAATCTTTTCAATGGTGATAACTGAGCATACGGAATATATGATTCAATATTTTCCACTTTTCATGGGGGAAAATAATGAGTTGAGCGCCACGTAATTCAAATCTTATTGATTATACTTAGTTCAATTTCAAAGGATATGAGAGATTATATGAATGAAAAAATCCAAGGTGATGTGCCTTATATGTGATTTTTCAGATCGGTTAGGTGTAACAGATGTAGGAAGCAGAAAGATGCAAGTAGGTATACACCAGAGAAATATTTGAATGAATTTGGTGAGTGCAGTATTTTTTTTTTTTTAATAAATAAAAAGAATATCATGGTCACAATTTATTTATGTCAGCCTGAATTCATATCTCCTTCTGGGGGCCAAATGAATATTTGAAGTTAAGAGTGTTCTTTTTCTATAATCAGTGCAGATTATCAGGTTTCTCCAGAGGTGTGATTCAGTCCATCCTCATGGGCTGAATCCCTCATTCCTCATCCCTCTTATTCTTTTGAGTATATAGGTCCCTGACAACCAGCGTCCTAATTGTAGGTGACTTGGCAGATGTCTGCAGGCAAATGAATCTGGCCTTTGTTGAAATGCTCTTTTCTTGTTTTAAAAAGGTAGAATTGGAAAAGAATTGCATTATAAACCACCACTGTTATCCTTTGAATCAATACACATCTTATTACTGTAAACTGCCAGAGGTCCCAGAGCTCAGCTTAAACCAATGCAGAAAAATCCTATACACAAAAACAAAGAAGAACACCTGTGACTTTGCTTCTGCAGAAAAAGGCAAACTTTTAAGATCAGAAGAAAAATATTTTCCTTTTTTTCTCTCTAAAGATGTTGCATCTGGAAGAACCATTATTTTTATTATTTTTATGAACCACGATGTATCGATGTATTGTATTTTTATTAATTTTATCTGGTCTTTTAATGGTAGAGACCTCTGGGGATCATCTCATCCAACCCCCCTTGCTGAAAAAAAGTCAGCTAGAGCAGGTTGCCCAGGATCATGTCCACTGAAGTTTTGAATATCTCCAAGAACAGACTTCACAGGTTGCCTCTCTGGGCAACCTGTTCTAGTATTCGACCACATTCACAGTGCCAAAATGTTTCCTTGGGTTGAAGTGGAATTTCTTGTGTTTCCATTTGTGCCCAGTGCATCTTGTCTTGTCAGTGGGCAGCATTAATGAGAGTTGGTCCCCATCCTCTTTACACCCTCTCTTATTTATAAATATTGATGAGATCAATGTTTATTAATCTTATGAGATCAGGCCTCCCTGGGCTTGTATCTGTGCTGAAGAGATTCATCTCTCTCAGTCTGTTCTCATGTGAGAGATGCTCCAGTTCCTAATCGCTTTTGCGGATCTTTGCTGGACTCACTCCAGCAGGTCCAGGCCTCTCCTCTACTGGGGAGCCCAAAACTGGACACAGGACTCCAGTAGTGGCCTAACCAGTGCTGAGTAGAGGAGAAGAATCATCTCCCTCAACCTGGCAATGTTCTTCCTAAAGCAGCTTAGGATACCAATACATATTGTCATGGAGAAGGTGAAATCCTGAACCTCTTCAAGTGAAGAGTAAAACGCCGGTTTTCAGTGGTTCTGGGATATTCCTGACTTGAGGTAATCTGTAGACTGGTTACAGGTAGAGAAATGAAAGGGGTAAGACTCAGTGACTGCTCAGTGACTGCTCCAAACCAAAGCCATAACACCCTCTTTTGCTTGGTGCTAACGCAACAGAGGCAAAGGACAGGAGCTGCGTTGTTGAGTTGTGGATGAGAGAGGTTCACCACTGTGAACCTCTCTGTGCCAGAGGCCAAAATCAAATGGTGTTAGTGTAAACTGAACCCTTGAGAGCAAGACACTC
The DNA here is from genome assembly GCA_013398735.1 of Nothocercus julius. Classification (NCBI taxonomy): domain Eukaryota; kingdom Metazoa; phylum Chordata; class Aves; order Tinamiformes; family Tinamidae; genus Nothocercus; species Nothocercus julius. The sequence continues at coordinate 461,297 of VZSV01000118.1, forward strand.
AATATATTCTAGTTAAGTAGGGAGGATCCAGTGTGAAACTGAGGCTTTGGGCTTTGTTCAAGTCCGAACAGTAAGAGTGGAAAAACATATGCCTGATTTTGGAGGGAAATGAACAACAGAAATATCCAGAGAAAAGGAATTTACCCTAATTCCCACATTGCAACTTTTTTGTTTCAAAACTGGGATAGAGTTTGAATGAATACTGTGAACTTTGCAGTCTTTGCCAATAAATTGCAGGTTCAGACCTCAGGAATGTGAGTTTGTTTAACTCAATTTTTAGCCAAACTCTTACTGGGATATTGGCTGGTAGAACATGTGTTACCTCCTGGAAAAAATGAAAGGGATGATCACATGTTTTTTAAAGCATTGGAAACTAAACAGGTTAATGTTTAATTGCCTTTAGCTGCATTCTTGTCCCATGTATGGATGCAGATTTTTTTGTTTTTTCCCTAGGTTTACTGCAAAATAGGCACTCTGGAGTTCTCTACTTCAGCCTGCATAAGGCCTATAGCTAACAGTGACTAAATATAGTGGTTGTTGAGGAGTGGAGTCTGGTACACAGTTCACCTGCAAAAGCTGCTAAAAATGTAGTAATTAAAACTTAAAATGTTTATGGCTTTATATCATTTAGGATTCATTTGTATTTTTTTATCTTTACTTTCTCACAACAGGCTCCCCTGAGGTGAGTGGCAATGCCGGCCTTTTGGATCAACTGGCAGCTCTGAAGTGGGTGCAGCAGAACATTGCTAGTTTTGGAGGAGATCCTGGACAGGTGTCTTTAGGAGCTGACCGCAGTGGGGCAGACATCACAAGCATTCACCTGCTCACTGAGACAGCAGATATGGATCTCTTCAAGAGGATATTACTGATGGTAGGTCCCATTCCTTTGGTTTTGCTTGTCAGTAGAAGATATTAATTAAAGATGTTTCAGAATTAAGGGATGTGGGTGCTGTCTTTACTTCCTCAACTAATGTGATTGCTGCTGCTGTAGTTATTTTCCTCTCACCTGAGATGGTTACCTTCTGGAGTTAGATGTTTCAGAAGGATGTAGAACAAATCCACTTCCGTCATTGAATTAATCATACTAAGAATCCGTTTTTCTTCACTGTGGTTTTTCATGTGTTATATAAATAGCTTTGTTTCTTAACTTGTAAGTACAACAGGTTAGTTTCCATTTGCAGAAATGCATTTGTTGATCGGTGGTTTTTAGACTCTAGAACAGATGAGCCAAGCATTCTCCTGTTTGAAGTATCCACTCTTTTTATCTGATCTCATGACACATACTCACTCTCATTTAAAGAAAAGTTAAGTTTCAAAGAGTCAGAGGTTCAATTACCAAAGGCTTCTTTGCTGTCTGCTTGGACCCTTTCACAGTTATTCATATTCTTATAGCCCTTCCAATGGATCATTGAATCTGAGGACTTTTAGGTCGGCTGTTCATCTATGAAGTGAGGCTTAAACTTCAGTGGAGGATTTTGTGTCCTGCAGAAATTGTGTTTGGGCAGAATGATCTCTTTTGCTAGTACCATTAACTTGCTAATGCAAGCAATGGAAGGAAATACAGGGCCCAGTTAAATAAAATCTTGACTTGAAAATAATGACGGGTCCATTGACAGTCTGACTTTTCTTCAGCATGTCCTTGCTCCAGGAAATATATCTTTCCTTTTTCATCTCCATCTCTTGATAAAATTATTTTAATCTCATCTCTCTAATGGGAAAGGCAAGGGAGTTTGTTGAAAATTCCTGCTAAATAGTTGGGGTTGTTTTGTATTTTAATAGTCTCATTTTCAGTCAACTCCCCCCTCAATTTCCAGTTTTACCCAGCTCTTGGGATAGCAGCTAATCTGCTCTGAGTATAGTTCTATCTTTTTATTGTACTTTTTATCGCAAGTTAAAAATCCTTCCTTTAAAACAAGATTGGAACTCCTCCCCTACAGCAGGATGTAGAATTGTGGAAAATGGTGGCAAATGCAATGAGCAGGCAGATGCATCAATTCTTCTCACTAATTTGATGTTTGTAACAATAATTTTCTTCTTGAAAGACAGTGCAGAGTACTGTCTCAGGGAAAGAAGGACCCTTATTTTTTTCAAAGTAACAGTAAGAATTTATGCAAATGGTGTTATGCTGGATACTTGTTCTTTATGACATACTCTGGAAAAAATAAAAGTAATCAGTAATAGCAGTGGCTCAAAAACAAACCCAATTTCTTTTTGTTTGGGGTACTTTTTGTTTGGTTGTTTTGTTTATAATTCAGGATTCTCAGGCCTGCTCTGACTTCTCAGGTAGAGGTCCTGTAAAGGAGCATTGCTTATTTTCATTCCAAGATCATAATTGTCATCAGTATTCTCATTTTTACTGTAAAGAAAAAAGAGTTGCATCACAGAGAATCCCGAAACTGAGAATCTAAAAGAGATAAACCTTACCTAAATGAAAATCCAGCGAAGCAATATAGCTTTTCTGCAATGATTAATTTTGTGTTCCTTGTTTGAAGCTTTGCCTCATACCAAAAAACCAGAAGGTAGGATTGTCTCTTTACCTGCAGAGATGTGTGATTTATGGAGCTTGCCTATGAGGAGAGGTAGGCCTAAAATAGCAAAATAGCTTTGAGTTCCGTTGTCTGCTGTGCAACAGATTCTGTTTTGAACTGATTTGAAAACAGATTTTACTAAGTCAAAGCAAAACTATCATGGGGAACTTTTTCATAGCTTATTTCTTGTTTCCTTCGTGTGACGAAAATGAATTCAGCTCAAAAAATATAATCCTGATTTAAGTCCAATTAATAGCATTAGTATAACAGTTGACTTCATCTTTTGATTGATTTATATACCAATACAACCTTGATATAGATAGAGGCTGTTGACTTGCTATGGGACTTAAGCATTTAGAAACATCCGCTGTTTCTCAAAATGGGACATAGGCAGCTGTTTTACTCAGCGTTCAGGTACTATTTCATAAAATGTCCAATTAATAGTTGTTAGCCTTCTTTGAACTCTGTGTTGGATCTGGTGGACCTGATGGATGATTTTGGTTATGTATTAGGAGAAAAACCTTTCTGGTGGCAAAGGGAATGATTAGGGGAAGGAGTTGCCTCTGTTGCAGGAAGCCAAGGAGGGAGGGAGGGAGGGATAGAAGACACTCCAGGTCTGTCCTGAACACTGAAGCAGGTCAGATGCATGTACATTGGAAATGTCAGGCTTATTGTCCCAATAAAACATCAGAAATCAGATGTAGGACTGCCTGACAGGGACTCCAAATTTTCCCAATTGTATGATTAGCTATACTCTGTTCCCTTTCTCCTTCCTTTTTCCCTACTTTTATTTTCTTTTGCCATCCTGATCCCCTCTTACCATCCACTTACATAATTACATTTTCTCCATTGGTCCTGGTTTTGCTACATCCTTACCCAACTTTGATATTTTTCACCTTCGCACATTATGTTACATCCAGGAGTTTCTCATGTGATGTGCAATTATTTCTCATGTCATATTATCTTAATCTTGGGCCAGGACCTAGTCAGCAGCCCAGTCATCTGCCTGCAATCCTGTCATCCTCACTAGCAGGTTTTGGAAGAAGCTAAAGGTACATCAGGAGTGCTTTAGGTGACATTAATCCTCCTTAGAGCATGGGATTAGAGAAGAAAACCTCACAGGATCCCTTTCATTCCTGTTTTCATTTATTCCATAGTGCATAGGTGACTTAACTGCCCCAATATTTCCTAAGGCCCATTTCTTCTGCCATCTTTCTCAAGGATACTTCAAACCACAGGCAAGAGAAGGAGGATATATTCTAGTAGTATCATTGCAAGACTAGCTATTTCTAATGGGGTTCCTAAATGCTGGTGTTTGGCTTTCTAAAGACAAAACAAAATTCAGATAAAGCTAAGTAACTATTGGATATCATTTTAATGAATAAATACAAGTCATGATTTAGAAATGTGTAATGCTCTGAGTATATATTTTACTGGTTAAAATGAAGTCACTGTAAAAGCATATTAACAATCAGTAGCAATAAGTAGATTATACTTAGCCTAGAGTTCCTGAGTTCATTTTGCTTCGTTGTGTTCAATGTTTGTGAGCCAAATTTCATTCACACTTTAAAGTAGACTGTGAACTGTTTTCTTCTCTGAATTTCCATTGCTAGTGTAAATGATCTGTTATAAGATCTAAAGAGCACACAGATTTGTGCTAAGAGGTATTTACAGAAAATATATATGTGTATATATATATATGGGTGTATATATATATATAAACCCAAATCCCTATTTCTGTACACTTTGTTACTCTAGTCTGTGCAACAGAATATTTGATCAGAAATATCTTAATTCAGGTACATTGTCTGCAACGTTTTACACTCCTGGATATGAATGACTGTTTGACTTTGAAGGCAATCACAAACTGGGTTCAAACAACCGTGCTATCTGCTTCTTTATAGATTGGTAAATGATACAGACATGTTAAAAATACTCTGATCTGTAAAATTTAAGACAATCAATCTACAAATCATTAAAGCAATTTAATGAACTGTCTTGTTTCTATTCGATATAGCTCATTTCAGACAAGACATACAGAAAACTCTATAATATCCACTGTTGCTAATTTGCTCTATAGTTTAGTTATTTTAAAAGCTGATTTTAATATAAATATTATACATAAATATTGTGTATCTTGAGGAGGTGAGACTAAAATCTGGTCTCCTGCACATAAAAGATTGCACATTTGCAAGCCTACATTGGCAGTAAGACATGATATTACCATGTTTTACATTTTCTTAAAAAATACCCTCTCTTCTCTGAATAACTGTCAGACTATGAGCAGCTGAGCTTGTGAGCAATTGAGTTCTGCATCTGGATATGCCTGTACCTTCGCCTCAGAGCTAAGCAGGAACAGCTCTTCTCAGTGAGTTCAGCCCATTAGTAGGTTCTGAACCTCTCAGAACAGCTGGCCACTACCAGCAGCACAATTACAAGTCACTTGAAAAAACAGTGATTTTATTTTTATTTTTTTCCCCAAGAAGATAGAAATGGCAATATTGACTTGATATCATGGGATCTTGGTTAGATGCCAGATGTTAGATATGGAGGATATTATCAAGGGCTTTCATTTTCTGATTTTGGATCAGAAAATAAATTCATATTCCATGAATCCATTCTCACATGACGACATTTCACTTCTTAGTGTGGGGAAGTGCTACAAAGGTGCGTCTCAGCCGTCAGAGCAAGACTTAATTTAAGATGTTAAGTTCTAGCTAGTCCTTCCCAACAAAATGTTCTGTGTACAGTAGTAGACATCATCCTTACCAAAAGTCTCTGCCTTATTTTCTCTTTTCTAAGAGTCTCTCTCTGTTCATCTTGCGAGCAGGAATTTCAGGTGCACGGGGCATGTTCCCAGCCTATGCTGGAGCAAATCCTATAAAAAGTCTCTAGTCAACATTCAGAAGAGGAAATGCAGAAGCGTAGCCAGCATTTGGTCTTCAGCTGCTGCTTGTGTCTCTCAGCTGTCAAAGGACCGCAGGACCAAAGGATGTTCTGTGTTGTTTTCTAACCCTTCAGTACTTTGTTTTGTTTTGTTTTGTTTTCCAGATCATCTTGGGTTCAGGCTTCATAGTATGTAGGTGACAAGTGAAAGGTACTCTTACGTTTGCTTCCTGTGTATATAAGAGACTGGGTTTTCTTCTTTCTGGCACTTGCAAAAGAAGAGTTGTCATCTCCAGCTAAGGAGAGATAGGAAGCAATACTCTCCCTTAGGCCGTAGCTCAGACAGGAATCATCTATTGCTGCAAATGTGCTTTCGGTATCTTCAGTCATCTCCAGCCTTTAAAAGAACAAAGCTTGCTTAATGTTTCAGTTGCTTAACCTGAGCCTATTGTCATAATATTAGCAATTATTAAATGGAACAAGATTAATTTTGTTACATATATATATGTATGTATATAAAAATCGTGGCTTAGGATTCTTCTTTCAAAGTTAGACCACTGAGATTTTCAGTTCACTGACAAGCTGGACACCTTAATTTTTATGCTTAAAATGGTATCGGCAGCTTTTAAGTTTAGGCTTAGGTTTAAAACTGGTCTTAAAGCAATTAAAATTGCTTGGAGAAGCAGATGGCTGTTTCTCCTGTAAGTGCAAGTGTATAAGAGGCTGGTGAAGAAAAAAAAAAAACAACAAAAAAGTTGTTTTTGATGGTGGTACCTGTGTATGCTTCTCCAGTTGAAGTTTTTGTTCCGCATCACCACGGGAGGAACCTGGCTCATAATACCATGGTTGTTAGTGCACTGGGTCAGACAAGGTGTTGTAAGGACACAGCAGAGACCATCAGCAACTTCTGAACAGGGAAATAACCACACAGAAAGTCAATTCTTACCCATCATTATCCATTGTTTTTCTTCCCATATTATGCGCTAATAAACACAGACATAGTCAATAAAAAGAGTGTCCTCAACTGGAACATTAGGACGTAGGATCAACATTTTCCTTTCCTCATTCCTTTGCCCTTTAATTAAATGAGTTGCATTTTCCACAGTACAAGTGAGGAACTGAGACACAGAGAGATTGAAAGACTTGTCTCAAGTCTAGGAGGAAGTTTGTGGTGGACTTAAACCCAAGTTTCCTGAGTCCTTATTGACTTCTGCTTTTTCCTTCCATCCTCTCAGCCATGCAGACAGCGTACAAAGTAGATGCAGGATGCAACCACTCAGAGTGGACTGTATGTGTGTCTATTTTTCTGCCACTTTTACAGTGCATATATTCTACTGCACAAATAGAGGATGTCATTGTGAATGGCTGATGTTTTATGACTGTTTTTTTATACATGTTTTAGACTTAATTCAGAGTGAAATTCTGCATCATCCCATGGTGGGGGCAAGAGGAGAGCTGAATCTTATGACATCTGCTCTTACAATGACAACATTCAAGTGTAAATGTTGTTAATATTAATATGCTCGTTGCTTAACAGGCTAATTCATTTACTAGTTTAATATGCAAATATGGTGACTTTGCACTTTTTAAGCTACAGAGTACCCATTACTATTTAAAGCACAGGATGCATTGTTATCTTGTAACTTTTTTGCAATAAGCTTACTGCAGTCCTCCCTCCTACTTCATGATAAACTTGACTCACTTTCATGAGCTGTGATGGCAGTCACTTATTTGTGGTGTTTGCCAAGGCATTTTACACAGATTACATTTCCATTAAACCGAAATATTGTCATTAAAACAGGTGTCACCCACTGGACAGTATATCAGTATAAATGACATTTAAATCTAGTGTTGAGCTATCACATGTGAGATAAATTCTACTGATAAAATCCAGCCTTATTGACTGAAAGTAATAAGGAATAAACTAAGAAAATGTCTAAGAGTTATCTGCTGCAGATATGGTTATGTGACATAATGGTCCCCTCGGGGGACTACTCATGGTTGCAGAGTCTGGTTTTCCATGTCATGCTGCTATCTATCTGCCTGTAGGGTAAACAAATGGCAAATATATCTATACTGGTAAACAAAGTAAGCCAGGAACTGAACTTTGGTCCTGAAGTCTAGAAGCACAACTTGAATTTATGTGTCATAGCTTTGAGAGGGGGACTGGATGTCCCTCGCCTGTGCTAGTGTCCAAAATCTACTTGAACATAGTCTAGGAAAGTGCTACTTGGTTTAGGTCAAAATAGTACTAGGGAAGAGGTCTAATGATGAGGCCATTGGGACAGGCAGTATGATAATGCAGTATCAGCATAGCCTATCTTTCTTTAGCTGAGTTCTCAGGTTGATTACAGTTGTAGGGTTGGGGTACAATATTTGTGATTGGGATCAAAAATGAAGTCAACGAAATAAAACATAAGTTATTTTCATTACTTGTTCTGTGGTAGTAGTTGAAAGTCTCGGGCGTAGTCAATAATTTGTGTTCTGGACCTTTGATATATAGTTTTACTGTTGCTTATGGAAAATATCTGTTTTCCGCAGTTGCAATTGCTTTTACCTGAGTAGTGATTCACGAGATCTTCAAGGCACTGAAAGGTTTGTCGTGGAGAGATGTAATACCAGTTATTTGGGAGGCGGAAGATCCTGTAATGTTTCACGTGACTGTGCCGTACTGACAGTGAATATAACCCTGCAGAAACAGGAGAGCTAAGTTGCATCAAATATCTATCTAATTCTAGATAAGAGTGGCCGAACCCAGTGTATCTTTAAGGTGTGGTTCCATGTTCCTGAAGGCCCTGGAACTAGCTGAACAAACTGAGTGGCCATCCTAATTTATACACCTCAAGTATAATGGAGGGAACCAAGAGTTCTGGGTCAGGGCCTAGGACACTGATTTTATGTATTTATTTATGTATTTTAATTTTTTGATGTCTATTTCTTTATTCTTTCTAAGGTGGGATTTTTTTTGAAAGATTGTAAAGGACCTAGGCCTTAACGGAAGCTGTTTGCTTTCCTCTGAAATGGGGGTTCAGACTCATCTGCGGGGGGTCTCATTTAATCAGTTCCTGACAATGCAGTAGCTGATATCTGATAATACAATTCAAGTAGGAGCTGACAGCTTGGATTTCCTGTTTCCTTGCTTTTCTAAAACAATTATGCATCACTGGTAAAGTTTGAGTGTTGAGTCTAAATTTCTTTGAAGTTAATAAATAGAGGTACTACTTATTGGCTCGTGTTGTGCAAGAGGTTGGAGTAGATGATTTAAGGTTCCCTTCTAACTGCAATACTGTGACATTAGGGTGTATTATGGTGCTTCAAGAGTAAAAGGAAAGGTATTGCAGTGTGCAATGGGAGATGCACTCTGGCCAGGCAGGCTGGCCCACTGACGAGAATGAAGGTGTGAAACGTGAGCAGTACAGCTCCCACGTAGCAACATAATTAAATCAGAATAGTTTTGGCTTGAGCTGAAAGGTTTTGATATGTTGGCAGAATAAATGTCACTATTTGTGTTTCTAGGCAGGGGGCAAACTGATTTGTTAGACCAATCTGGTATAGAAAAATGATGGGAAAAACAGTCAAAAAGAAAACAGTAAACACATCATATTTTTAAAAAATAAATATAAGAACCAACTGCTTTACATGGGAAATGCACTCATCAGCCACCCCCAGTGTTTCTCTGTGTGTTTTATACCTTTTCAGCCAATTGTTTGTGGATGAAGGCAAAATTGTGGCTCTTCTAACATTTAAAAAGCCTCTGCTGCCAAATAAGCTTTGCATGTGACCAGGGTAAATAATAATGTTTAAACAAGTGGGTCTTGTTTGTGCTGATGCCTGTGGAACTTTCCATGGCCATCACTAACCTTGTTTCCAGCATCACTTGTGGCGTAGGTGACAGTCAGAGACCAGCACACTGCACTGGGTGATTTTGACATCTCACTACATATTTGTATGTTTCTGAACTGATGCACATCAAGTGGAATGGGGGAGGATTATAAGTTGCCAAAGTGTTAATGCCTGAGATTGAGAGGGAAGAAAACCATATCTTTCTCACCTTTCCTAGTTTCACTCTCTCTGATCATGAAGGAGCCGACCTTGGTGTTGGGAAGCTGTAGAAGTTCCTCTGCTTTTTCTCTCCCCAGCCCTTCAAACAACCAGCTGTGAAGCAGGAAAAAACAAAATCTGAAATTTGGACACCATTGAAACAGAGAGCTGCATGTGGTCCTGAAAGCACAGCACTAGCCAGGAAAGTGACTGCAAAAATAACACTGTGGCTTTCTGTAGTTATTCTCTCAACTATTTCCAAGCATATTTCCTCAGTTTATGGAGAAAACCATGCTCTTCTTTTCATGTTTGGATTTTCACTAACTTTTTTGAGGCTGAGAGGAGGAAGATAGTGAATAAGATTTAGACCTATTAGGGGAGACGAGACTTTTCAAGGTGTCTTGATTTGAGATGTAAAGGAAAAAACATCTATGTGACATATAGATGACATGTCTAGGGCATTAAAGACCCATTAGCTAGCCCCCAGAGATCTGCTTTTTCTGGACTGATGAGTTGCAGCCTCAAGATACTAGCTAGAGTCCCAGAAGCTGATAATTTGAGGGCATCAAGTCAGTTTGAGAGCATCTCAGAGTTGGTTAAAGCATCTCTGCATTTGGTGTGTTGTTATGGATCAGGCATACTGAAAGTCTACTACTGTGAAATATAGTTTTTGAAATTAAATATCTTGGCTTTTGTCATGTTAACCACTTTTATTAACCCAGACTTGAAATACAGTTATTCTGCTTATTCTAGGTCAAAGTGTAGACTTTTAAGATAGTTATTTATGAGATAAGGTAGAATTGCTCTAATTGACTTTCTTCATTACTCGGTACATTGCTGTATTTTGGCCCAGCTACTGAGTAATAATGTTACTGAGTTTGCTATACTGATGTTGGAGTCACCGGCACTTTAAAACCAAGATGTTCTTGTGTTTTTGATCCAGTTTACTGTCCACAAAATAGTTAGGGATGAATCTTAGGAAAAGTTCACAGTAACTTTTTGTTTCCATATCTGTGCCCCATATTTGGGGAAGCATCTCTGTTGCAGGTGGATATAGGAGCATATTAAAATATTCTTAAAATTAAACAGATATTAAAACCTTTTTCAGAAAGGTTTTAAATATTTACTTTAATGTTTTTTCCTGATCGGTGTCTAGGCCAAAAAGAAACCTCTGAACCTTCCTTAGCTTTTCTAGTGTACAGTTTATATTTTGTTCTACTTGTTTTTTCTTCATAAAAATAATCTAGCTTTAATTTTATTTTTTATAAGAAATACTCTTAAAAAATTCCTTGTAAATAGATTCTCTTTATTGGTGTTTCGAAATTAGAGATCAGCCTAAGGCACAAAAGTATTTTAAATATTTTACACAACACTAGAGCTTTTTTTTTTGGTCATTTCTAGGTATTTAAAACTAGGATTTTGCCTTTCAAATTAGTGTGTGTGTGTGAATATCTTTTCAGTTTTAGATGTGGATTTGGTGTCGTTGTATTTCTAAGGGACTGAGATGTGGATAATTATAGGTTGTTACCAATTATAATTTCTGGTTACTGTTATTGATGCTTGATTATGAGACTGAATAACTCTAACCAGGGCTGTACATGTAGATTGTGCTAAAAGGCTGTAAGAAGCATGCACTTACCCATGGTAAACCTTTGCTACGTATTTTTCCGGGATATAATTTTCTCGCCCTGTTGTGAGGGAATGGACTCTCCACCAGCCTCCTTCACTGTGAGAAAGCAAGAAAATGGATGTTGAAATATGTGGTTTCAGAGCTTGCCCTGCTCTTAGGAACGAGTTAAGACATACAGGTTAGCCTGTAACCTTCTGTGTATGTTCTTGAATCTGAGTAGTTGGAGATGACCCCAAGTTTGTTTTGCTTAGCAAAGTTTCTTCCCTAAACTTACACTGGGAATAAATTTGGAGGTAGAAATAAGCTATGTTTGTTCCGTTTAAGTGTCTCAAGTAGTCAAATATCTTCCTGCAGTTAAAAGAGGAAGGGTAAATACTGCAGTGGTTAAACCATGCTGTGCTTGGTCCTCCCACAGCTAGACTACAGCTGGCGTCCAAGCCGGCTCAGCGTGCGGCGTCTAGACGGCACTGCCGTGACTCCCGTAACGTCAGGGGAGAGATACTCAAAAAGCGATCGCTGTCTGCCTGGAAATGGATCTTCAGTCTCATGGAACCGATTCATCATGTGCTCTTTCCCTCATCTTCAGTGAGCTGCTGAGCAGACTGCAGTGTAAAAGAGAAGGCCCTGTAGCTGAAAGGAGGTGATTAGGCACGTAGGCGTCTTCCTTGATAGGTCTTGGGTTTTAACTGGGATATTGAGTATTGGGTTTAGCTTCCAAGTGTCTTGGAAGACCATGAGATTAAGAATTTTCACAGGGATGCCGCAAAACATGAAGTGATTAATGGTAAGGGTTATGGCAGTGCAGAACTACGATGATTGATGTTTTTTCTCCACCTCTTCCTTTAAGGGTTTGAAGCCAAATAGAAGTGTCTTGCGTTTGAAGCTTCATGGAAAGAACATGCATATAAATGCTCCCAGATAATCCCCAGACTGCAGACCAGATTCTCAGAGTATGTCAAAGCACCTAAATTCCATTTAAAACATTTAAATTATACTACTGGACTCATGGTCCAGAATGCATGTGCTGCGGGAAAAACAATCTCAGCAGTTTGAAGCTGGAAACGTCAGGGCCCCACAGGTTTTATCTGTGGCTTTCCAGCTAACATGAAATAATCTATAAGAAGTTTAAGTTGCTTTTTTTTTTTCCCGTGACTGCCTTAGAACCAAAAATTCCAAGAACAAAAACAAACAAAAACCAACCCCACCAAAAAAAACCCAAACAAAATCCAAACTACCTCCCTCCCTCCCTCCAAAGAGTATTATTTCTAACCCTGAAAAATTCCTGTGCTGACTAGAAAAGACAGAAGCAGCACATCCATTCAGAGCTAAGAGCCACAGAAACATGTAGGCTAGGGGCATCATTTAGTGTACCCCCAGGTAGTTCCAGTTAGATCCAGCTGTTTCTCATGTGGTGAACAGAGGTGGAGGTTAAGGAACTGGATCAAGAGTGCTTACCTAATTCTGTCAACACGCAGCAGTCAAAAAATATCTGGGAATAATTGTATTTTCTATATAGACTCCACATAATATGGTGCTTCTATCATTTATGGATGTGGTTGTCACCAATTCCTTCAGCTTGTAAGAGAGTGTATGGTATGAGACGTATTCCCTGAAAACTGCAATTCACTACAAAAATATTGCTTGAGTAGAAGGCTAAAAATCAATTATAAGATGAGGGCATGCTGCCTGCTAATCCTGGACTCTCCATGGTACTTTCCAGCCACTTGTGCTCTAATCATACCTGCTGGGCTGTTCTTTTCAATCCGCTACATTTTGCCTCCTTCAATGACTCAAGAAATATTATACCTACAACTTGTGTGGAGTAGGAGTCTTTATGCAAAAATAAAATCCTATTATCTTTAATGCATACCCCAGCAGGGAAGAACAGGCTGTTCACTTAGGACAAGCCATACCTATTTGCATAAGGCATTGGAGTGTCTTTTCTTTGCATAAGCTGATTCACAGCAGGAAGAGGAAAGTTCCATTAAGGCTTTCTTTGGCCCTCCTTTACTACTGGGAGAAATGCTTGATGCTGCACAACAGACAAACGTGGTAAAAACTGCCATTGCAAGAATCTAGTTCTTTCAGAATAAATTATATGTCCAGTAGATCATACTCTATAGTATGCATATGACATACAATGCATTTAATTCCCACTGATATCTTCTAGGTACACGTATTTATGTGTTTTTTTGAAGGCCTTTGGCTGGTGAGGGTTAGGAGACAGGCTTTGAGCTGGAGTTTCCATGCTAAGGCAATTATTGTGCAATGTCTTATGCATTATGCAAACTGTGACATGGTTTAAATATCTGGATATTACTGGTGAAGAATTCCCCTGAATTAGGGAAGCTCTCCATCAGCAAAAAGTTCAGTTAGTGGCCGTGTAAGTCTTGTGATCTGTAGGTTTAGAGAGGCAGTGAGGACACTGTCAGCAGGATGTGCAGCCATTCTAGATCAGACCCATGGTCCATATAGCCCAGCACCTTGTTGTGGCAATGGTTCTACTGGGTCATAGTGGCCTTCAGAGGAGCCTGAGAATTCATCAAGCATCTGTGATGCTTGTCTTGAGTTCTCCTGTCCACCAGTCATTTGAAGCTCTGAGACTTGCCTGGCTAGATAAGTTTCCTGTAAATTTAAAAACTCTAAATGCATTTCTCAACTATATGTCTGGCCTCCCCTTCCTCCTGAGTCCATCTGGTCTACCAAAACTGCAAAAGTGAAACTTTCTGTTTAAGCTGTGCAAACAGTGCCCGTGGGTTTGACTGTGCACTGCTACAAGTGGTGCACAGAAGAATACTAGGGCTGCTGTCTTCAATTTTTAAAGGGAGTGCTTGTTCTTGAATGTGGGAGTATTTGCATCATGCTTATGGTCAGGCTGAACTCATAGGACTATGTCCTTCTGGGTCTCATAAAAATTTTCAGTAGAACTGTTTAGTATATCTTCGAGAAAATTAATTCCTGCACCTTCTCTTCCCCCTATCTTGCCCCCAAAATGCAGACTCATTTAAAAATAAAGAAAAAAAAAAAAAAAAAAAAAAAAAAAAAAAAAAGGAAGAAGTAATTCCATTCTTTTTAATTAGGAAGTTGTTTTAAAAAGCTGATAACAAGAGTTGTTCAGGAGAAAGGATGAGAAAGAGAAATGCATGTGCACATGCGCGTGCACACACGCACAAACACAGAACTGATGCAGGGGAACCCAGAATCATTTTCCTTTTCTATTTGACTTGGACTATTTTTGTTCTTTCTCTGTTGTCCACTACAATTGGGGGATACTTTCTTAAAATCCATTTCAAAGCACTTTTTGGAATTCTGTTTTAAATCTTAATATTCAGTAAAATTTGAATCCACCTTCTAAAACCATGTCAGAGGAAATGAAGAATCAAAGAAGAATCTGCAATCTCAGACCCTTAAGATCTTGGGATTTTTACACCTTGGCTAAATATCTTTCCCTGATGACTCCAAACTCATTTCATTTTGCTTAAATACATAAAAATCTATACAAAACTGAAGCATTCTTATACATGCTCTTATAGACTCATCATTTGAGATATTCAAAACCTGCTTGGACACTGTCCACAGGGTATAGCAAGGCTTTTAGGAGCCTGTCATTGACTTTTATATCTGGACCATCTCATTGCTCAAATATTCATGCCTTCAACTCTCATGGAGAGTTTGAGGATTGAAAAGAAGCACTTTGCTCAAGAGAAATTAAATTCACAGCATTTACCTGGTGCCAGATGCATGAAACATAGTCTTACATCAGTTAATCTAATTTAAAAATTGGACCAACTTACTCTGATAGCACACGTAGTTTTTCTCCTACATGAAATATAGGTTGGCTTATGTCTGCTGAAGGGTAATCATAGAGGACAGCAAGGAAATCGCTCTCCTGACCTGTTAAAGACAGAAAAAGAAACTTAAAAGTGATACAGTTCTAAAGTAGATATTTTTGGTTTTGTTAGTTATATTTTATATAGTAGGTCATATGTAAAAAAAACACGACTCTAAAATGTCAGTCTGCAAAACCTCAAGAACCTACAGTTTTGTAAGAATAAGGTAAAGATCAGAAAGGAAAAAAAAAGCTTTTGATTAATTGGAAATAAATAATTTTACATTTCTTTTCTAGTAATTGTCATATTTAAAAAAATGCTCAATCTGAAACTAGCAAAATGAGTAAGTATCCATGGTATTAGGAAGTAACTCAGTCTGATATTACTGTTCAAATGTCTTCAGATATAATTTTGAACAGTGCTGATGCATTGCATTAAAAAAAAGAAGATGTATGTTGAATCCTTCCATCATTTAACATCACTGATATTTTTCAAGGATATTAAGTTGTTTAGAATAAGGACAATGAGATAGAGGTCATTATTGCTGGTTATGGTCCATTTTCCATCAGTTTTACAAATTAGCTTAATGAACAGCCAGTGAGTTTTGTTCTCTGCACTTATATGGAAACGGCTTTAAAGATGCCATATGATGCATCCTATCTTCATTTCCAGAAGAAAAGTAAAATGAATTTTTACTCAACTGCAATTTTGAGAGAGGCCTTACAGATTAGTTGAGAATTGAATGGAAATTAAATTTTTAGTTAGAATTCAACGGACTGCTGATCAAGTTAAATATCACTGGTGGGGCTTAGGGAAGCCATGCTTATGGGTGGGATTCTTATTTCAATATCTTTACCCAAAGACCATAACTCTTGCAGAAAATGTGTACAACTGAAGAATAGCCAATAAGCCAATGAACTCCTTTGAGGTGTTCGTACATGTCCAAAATTTGCTCTGTTTGCTTTGAGATGAGGTCCTGAACCCTGCTCATGGGCATGTGGGCAGATTAATGCACAGCGTATGTGCTGCTGAATATCTGTGCTCGTTATCTCTTTAATTGCAGACCTCTCAAGGTTTGGGGTATGTCCTGATATAGAAGAATGTAGCATGCGGTGAGCCTGAGCTCTGCGTGGTGTGGATTTGTCTGCAGCCCTCAGCGAGGACCTGAGGATAGAGTCCTATTTTGGGGGCTTGCAAGCCTGCATACGACACGTTACTACTTGGGTGACTTCTTGAGGGGGTGTAGGTGCTTGAATACTTCATAGGCCCCATACTGTCCGCCACGCTGGACAATATGTGAACTGTGAAGCTTTCAAGAATTTCTCATTTGCTGTGAGTCTGCAGGAAATGCTGACAGGTAGGAGATTCACAACATCCAGCACTGGGTGCTTTGAGTTCTTTGGCACAACTTCCAGCAAGAAAGATTGTAAAACATCTAAATTTATTGCTGGAAGTGATACTGTCCTCTACCTCTATGATCCTCTACGTGTCGTACTGTCATCTACCAGCACAAGGAGGGGGGACAATGTTTTCCAGCATGTCCCTTGCTAGTCACACCATACACCAGAGCCTTTGCTGTGGTTGTCAGCTCTCCATATCTGTCCACTCAGCGCAGCTCAACATGTGCAAAGAGAGAAATGACTTTGGGGGAGAAGGCAAATTACCCAGACAGATAGACATATATCTGTATCTTATTGTATCTTATTAGGTTTTTTGTTTAATAGATTCCTCTTCAGATAGTACTATAGTAAAGTGTAGTTATCCTTACAGCAGTCATAATGATAATCTAAACAATAAGGAAAATACCTCACATCCGTAGTTTGACAGAACTCGAAAGCTAATTTCCTGTGTAAATTTGGGGTAGTGGTTTGTTGTTAGGCTATAGAGACTGGAAATAAGCAATGCAGTGGGTGACTTTACATGATTATGTTCAAAATGACTGTGCATGCATTTAATTTGCTAACCTTGCTCACAGAGCTGGCCCTACGACACAGCCAGCAGCCATCCTTATGGATGCACAGATGCATAGTCTGGAGCTGACGTGGGTTTGTTGGTGTGGGTTTAGTATTAACATTATCATTTTTTTCTCACTTATGTAGCATCACTCATTTAAGCAGGACTTATTCAGTACCTACATATTAATCAATCTATTGCCATGATTAGTCTACTGTAACCTATTACATAATTAGTTCAACCAGATTGAAGAAATTGTGTTGATTATGTATTTTAATTGCTCTCCTGTTATGCACTAAAAATTAAGAAATCTCTCTCTCTCTGTAGTACCAAAGGCTACCTCTAGACCTAAGTATTTGTGCTGAATTATTTTCTACAAAGTCAAATCTTTTCCGGGGGCTACAAGAGATTAATACCAGAAAGTACATTGTGAAAGACCTGCAGAGTAAAGATAAAATTCCATTCCCTAAATTCTCATTGCGAATTGTTAGAAGGCAGACTATAATAACATTTTTTTAGATTTAGCTTAATGATTTTTTTTTCAAACTTGCACTGTTATGTAAAAAAAAAAAATGTTTTGTTTCCATACTGAGAGTGGAAAACAAATGCTTCTCTGCCCTCCTTCCTTGCCTTACATTTTACATGGTGATTTTCATACTGTTATGCATGGGGTGGGACTTCTCTTTAGGGGGATCTGTAGTTTACTTTAACATTTATCTTTATTTCTATTTTTTTCTTTCATTTTTTTTTCATGTTAATGTATAGTTCTTAAAAGGAGATAATTAACTGTAATGTTGGCTGCCACATCCAGGCAAAGGTTACCTCTGAAAGTGTCTGTACTTAGCGAGAAAGTAAAAGGCTTTTGTACTACCCCAAACCTTTCAACCCTCCCACTTCACAAATAACAAGACCTCATTTTAACTGGCATTTAAATGAAACCTCACCGGGTTTTTTTGGTCATGTGAAAAAACCCTGACACTTTACAACATCTTGCAAAACCCAGACTGTCTCCTTTCAGATACCGAAGCTTCAAAACGGGGACTAAACCAATTACCCTCTTTCTCCACATCCACATCACTCAGTGATCTGATGGATTTGGTCTAATGAGCACCCCCTACACTTTTAAGTAGTTTTTTTTTTTTTTTTTTTTTTTTTCTAAATTCTCATTCTAAAAAAAACCCAAAAGACTGAAATATTCTTAACTCCACCTTTCCTCCTCAACCTGAGTGTGTAGGTTACCTCTAAAATGGAACAGCTCAAAAGTTATATGGAAAAAGCTAAGTATGGTAAGTATGGTTATTTTCACTGAATCAGATTTTTTTTTTTTTTTTTTCTTTTTAAGAAGTAAAAGCTGAGCTTGAAATTCAGGCTAGTTTCAGGTACTCATATCCTGATACCTTGCAAGGTGCAAGACTGAATATAGCATTCTTCAAATGGCTCATTAGGAGGTGCAGCACTGCTGGAGATGGTGCAGAGCATCCCAGTCCAGCCTGGGCTCCACTTTGCTCCCAAGGAATAGGCTGTGCCGTGTCATGGATCTAGTCTGGGATGGGAATGAGCCGCCGGCCCAAAGCTCAGTCTCTGCACCGCCCCAGCTCTATTTTCTAGCAAAAGCACTTTTGGTTTCTTGCATGACATATCCCAGGGAGGAAAAGGAGGGCACACAGCTGGGAGGGTGCCTGTGCCGCAGCCGCAAGGTGTGGCTGCAGCGTAACCTCGATGTGCCCAAATTAGACCTAATGCTGCTGCTTTGGGGACTGAGAGCCGCGCAGGTGCAGCCATGCACAGCTCGGTAAGGATTAACTCTGACTTGGGGCCCCAAGGGAGGAGAGAGCAGTGGGAGGGTTTGTGACTTCTGATAACCCTTTGCTTCGGCAGCTACCCTGCTGCAACCCAAATGAGGTCAGGGATGCCCGTGCACTGCACCCATATCAGGAGTCCAAATACATCCTGCAGAAAAGAAGCTCGTGTCCTGTTCTTCTGGTTAAGGACCAAGCCTGGTGCACTAGAGCTAAGAGAAAGCACAAGGCTGGGTATTTGATGCAGCACAAAAGCTTATCAGGATCCAACAATTGAATGCATTTATGCTGCAGATCTCACATGCAAAACGTACTTATCTGCTTTCTCCTTTACTTATGTGTCTTCATTTTTTGCCTGTCTATCTTTCACTTTAGCCTACTCATCCCAGTGGAATGCTATAGTCGATGGATTGGCTCTTCCATCTGACTTACAGTTAACGTGCCTGTTCCTGGGCTTGGGGAAATCTTCTGGTGTTTGGCAATGTGACTTGGAGTTTGATCTGCTCAAAATGGCATCAAACACATTCAATTAACCCCATTACATGCTTTCAGTACTGCATTCCTTTTCAGATACCCATTTTCCCCGGATTTGGATGACAGTATTGATGCTTGGATTCCTGAATTTAATTAAGCAATGGTTAAACCATTATGGAAGATGCTGATGGACTAAGAATTAAACACAAAATAGCTATGTAAGCATTGAAATCTGCCCTCAGATGCTTGAACATAGGTATCCAGGACAGTTTTAGCTGTCAAGAATGCCTAGGCCAGTGCTGCTGCTTTATGGCAAGCCTTATTCCCTTCTGGAATGGCAGCTGGAGGTCAAGCAGGATGAGACAGAGCATCTCACTGGAGGTGCTAGACGTGTAGGATTGAACCTGTAAATCCCATGTAGCTAATCTCCTATTTAGATCTCTGTGATATCAACCTTTGCTGAGGTATCTTTTAGGCATGTGTTCTATTGATGTCATTGCAAGGGACACTGTTGACTTTAAGCCTACTAAATCCCTTTTAGTATTAGTGTGAGCCCTGCGCCATTTGGTGCGCAGCCCCGGCAGCCCTTGTAAGGTCCCCCTTCGAGCAGAAGCGTACTGCTATTTTGATGACTGCAATATTTGTGATGACATTTCTGGCAAAATCAGCATAGGCACATTTCTGGCAAACAAATAAGTGGTCAGTTTGCGTTACACCTCCAAGCAGCCATTATCAATGTTGAGTTCATGTTTTATTAGAACGTAGGTCTATAGGACTGTCTTTGGCGATGCTAGAAGTGGGGCTGAATTTCCTTCCAACACCAGTGAATTAACTGTTCTCCCGTCCTCTTAAAAAGAGAGCAACTGGACTAGCCATTATGGAAAAATACATGATTTTGATTAATACTTCTCTTCTCCCCAGCCTCTCAAAATTTCAAGTTTGCACCTTTAAGGAGTCATTTAGTGCTGCCCTTCCATGAGTTGACCATCATATGTCAACACAGGAGCTGTGGCTGTGCTTACTTTTCACCTACGCACTTGCAGTTTGGAGTAGCAAGTCAATGATTTTTTTTTTCCCCTTCCCACTCAGACTCATGATCTCTACCAAACTATGGAGGACTTGCAAGCTGATTTTCGCAAGTGTGGGTGCATAGGACAGATGAGTTAGATCCTCTTTTGTTAGCTTGAGTTTGTGAAGTATGTTGTCTTATATAACTTCTATTGATAACTCTAATAATGTGGAAAGTTGGCTGCATACTGATATAATTGCAAGTGTCCAACAGTGGACCTCAGGATTTTTGGAAGCAAAATGTCATTAAGTCATTAACCTTAAAGCTAAGCTAAATCAAAATAGAAGGACAAACCTGCAAAAAATATTACATGAAAATACATCAAACGACAATAATTCTGCTTTCAAAATACAATAGTGTTTTCTGAATCAGAAGGAAATGCCTTTCAAGGGGTACTACTAAGCCTTAATATTTGTTTTCTAATTAAATTGCTTCTTGGAAAAAGAGCTAGAATACGCTTAAAAATAAACATTGTCTACGGACACCCTCCTTCTCCCACAGCAAAGTCACACTCTTACTTTTTTATATCAGATGAATGAATTAAGATTCATGCATTAATGTGCCATATATTTTGAACATCTTTTTCTCTTGGAAGAAATTAAATACGTGCTTACCCGTTTGGCTCGACACACTTGTTTCTGCTGAGGCTCTTGGCGTTTTCATAGTATTTCCCATAGCGCTCTCTAATTCCGTCAAAGCTCTTCAGAACTAAATCAAAGAAGACATTGAAATTAAACTTTAGAATAACACCTGCTGTGCCAACATGTAAAAAAATGACCCGGTTTTGGCATCTTCAATTTTATGTAGTTTTTCTTTTGAAAGTTCTTGCTTCAAATTCAGCTTTACAAATTCGGAGTTTTACATATTTGCTAAACTCTCACCACTTTGTTGCTTTTATCAGGGGAATAGCAGAAAACCACAGCTAGGGAAGTTGCTCAGAAGAACGTAATGTAGTAAAAGTTTCCATTACCAGTGCCCCAGCACAATAGGAAGTCACAGCAAAGCCCTGCCTGTACAGTCATTTTATACACAAAAAATGTTCTTAACATTTGGAGTCCTGAGGCTACAAAGAAATTAGTTGGGTTGACAAATCTGTTTTTCAGCTCTGTGGGTATTATGTTGTTTTACTGCTGAATACCAAGAACGTTGTTTGGTGGTTTTCCTCTGATGCAGTTGGGAGCTTGGAGAACGTGGGCGGTGTAAGAAAGAACGCAACACCTCAAAAGCAGTTTTTCTGCATCAAGCCAGTGGTCTAATTTCTCCAGGATCTCATCTTTCTCAAAGCTTTGAAGGATGTGCAAGAAATGCAGCACTAGGCAAGCATGGATTATTGGCATGGAAAGTTCCTTCTTCTAGTTTTGCTGTTGGGCAACAGAAAGCAAAGCCCTTCTCATGCAAAAGCTGTCTCAGGCTGTGGTGCGTTATCAGATGCAGAAGAGAATAAGCCTCACTTGTTCAAAATTGTGATGCTATTAGCTAATACCTGATGTTTTTTAAAAATAGTTTTCCGGTATTTGCCTTGGGAAAACGATAATAGAAACTCTAGCAGCTTCATATGAGTTTTTACAGAACTCTGTGACCTCAGCTACAGTCTGCATCTCTTGGTCTTTTCTAGCTGAGATTTCAAAGCTGATTAGTGCCTCTTGGATACTGCTCTTTACTTAACATTGTCAGGCTGGTTTGCTCTAATTTTCAGCAGTTCTGCTGAAATCAGTGAGACTCTTACGGAATTGTCCTTTGGAGTTTGTTGGAACTGAGCTCATTGCAAAATACAATAAACTTTCTACCTCTTACGAGGAGCTCAGCAAGATCTCCAACATTCAAGAGAGAAAATTCATCTCTTTGCCCTAATTTTCCTGCATTTTTTTGCAAACAGTAATGCAAACTTCAGTTTGAGTCCACCTCATCCAGTTTTTATGCTCCCTAGTTCTGGTCATAAAAGCTTTCCTCTGAAAGTCTCTACTGGTGCATTACTTTTTTTTTCACTATCTGTATTCAGGAACCAGCTTGTGACACATCTGTAGGGTGCAGCTGTACCAGCATCCTTTGGACGAGTGACAGAATTCAGCTTTCAAAAAATTCTGTCTTTGTCTATTATAAGAAGACTAGAAGCAGACTAAAAGTTAACTCAGAATTTAAATAAGCAATTTAGGTATTCACCTGCAAATGAAAGGGTCTGTCTTTGTAGAATATATCAAAACATTCTCTATTTAAATACAGCTAGGTTTCTAATTTTCCCTTCTGCAATATTTTTCTGAGTTGTATTCCAGGAAGAAGTATAGGTATAGGAATACTCTAGCCAGTGGTTTGGCTATTGCTGTTGCAGGTGCTGTTGTAGATGTTCCAGGCTAATATTCAAATTATCCAGCAAAATTTCTTAGGCCAATAGGGATCTCCACAGATCAGGCAACAATTTTTAAAAAAAAAAAAAAGCCAAAACTCAAGCTATCAGTGGCACCTCAATGTGCTCCATAATGATGGAACTGGCTCTTCAATGGCAGGAGAGTCAGACGTTTTACTAGTGATGTGCAGTTTGTTAAAAACCCTTAATGTTCTTACTCTTCTTACTCTTTTTTCTCCTGCTCTTGAGGTTACAGTGGGTTCAATTTTTGAACGCCCCCGGGTCACTTGGGAAAGTGAGACATGGGGTTATACATGAGGGAAAAACTTCTTAAAACTCTGTTTCACTTGCAGACTTTTAAAAGGATGGCACATTTGAGTAAGGCACTTTCATTTATCAAGATGGTATTCAGGTGTCTAAAAACGCAATGTTGCTTTAAAAATTAATGAAGCAAATGCTCACCTATACACACTTTGGCATTAAACCACTTGCTGTATAGTTCAGGAGGGTTAAACGCTGGAAAGTAGCCTCATACTTACTTGCATGAACACTTTTGCAGAGTGCATGCAAAATTAATCAGGCAAAATTCTGCCATGGAAATTGTTCCTTTATACGATGTTTTTCTCTGAGTAGGCCCTCTGAAGTCAAAAGAAGAGAGCACCACTGCTCAGAGCTGTTATTTTAAAGCAGGAAGAATCTGACTTACGGAAAACAAGAATGTAATAAATGACTTATAGTAATAGCTCAGAGCAATGCCATTTGGGGTTTTGGTGTCACTAGTGTGACAGTTTTGTGTCTCATTACATTTTCCATGCTAAGTTCAGTGTCGTGTATTACACGTGATAGCATAAAATCTTGAAGGCGGCAAAGATGTCAAAAAGTTATCTAGACTCAGGGCAGCAGTTTTCAATAAAAAAAGTAAGGGAATGGAAAATTTGCACTGCTGCTGTTTGATTCACGTATCCAAAGTGATCAAAAGGAAAATGTCAGACGTCAGATCTAGTTTCCTCACCAAGGATATTTGTCATTATGCATTTGGGCAGAGTAAAGGTGCCTGTATTCCAGTCAAAAATAATGGGGTGAACACTATGAAGCAGAGAGTTTCCCCCAGACATGGAAAATGGGATGGAAATGACAGAAATGAGTTTTGTTTTGTGGGGGGGACAGAAGGCTCTTTAAAGTTCTGCCTTATCAATGATATATAACTGCTTTAGAATAATGGTATATGAATTAGAATTATGTTTCTAACAATACTAAACTATGATGCATAGGCCTTTTAAGTACAAAGTACAATTTATGGCTTAAGTAGTTTGTGCTGGTGTAACAAGCAATGAATACAATGAATACAAATTCATTGCATAGTTATATGACAAAATGTATGGTGGCTTTCTTGAATTTTGAGATATTCTGCCAAAATAGACTTATGGGAAACTGTAGAGCATCTTGTGGGTGAGCAGTTTTTTTTTTTTTTTTTATTTAATCACTTAAGTGTATAGCAAAGCCACAGCAGTTTTATAGATGATATTCTTTTGGAAATGGAGAGTCTATTCCAGGCATTGCTTCTTACTCTCAGATGGCAACGGGGCTATCGGAGTTTGGGTGATGAGTAGAGATTGTCTCCGTCTGTTGTACAGCACGTAATTATGCCAGAACAAGAGCAAATGTTTCCCTGAGGATTTTTTGTGAAGCACTGAGATGAGAGACCCTAAGCTTACCTTGTCTTGGGGATCCCAAGCACTCTGCTGGTTCACGTCTGAGGAATCGCTGTGCTGAAGAGCCGCAAACAAGCACAGCCCAAACTCCGTGAAAACTTTCACAGTGAATTTTCACTGGCATGAAAATCTGAATTTAAGCATGAAGCCTTTGTCTTCTGTCCTCCCAAATCTATGTATCTTTTCCCCTTCCCCTTTCCATTTGTGCACACGCTTCTTGAAAGCAGGTCGCTGCAGCTGCAACTGTTTGCCAATGGGGGTTTTTGTGATCTTTGCTTTTAGTGATTTTTTTTTTTTTTTCTTCCAAAAGAAAGGTGAGAAAATGTCTCCAGTCCCTGTCCTGCCTTGTGCTGTTTGTCAGTGGCAGAGCTTTTGGGAGCTGTGAATTTGCCACCACTGTCACTGTTCAAGACTGGAATCTCGCTGACCTAAATTGTGGGTCCTGAAACCCTGCGGTGCAACTTTGCACCTTCCGTTCCTGCGTACGTAATATGTAGCAACAGTTTCCTCTGGCAGAATCTGTTCCTTCAGAAGATGCACTTCTGGAGCATTTAAATGGCAGAATACATAGGACATTCCATTCCAAGGACTTTTTCAAATTTTTATGCAAAATTAGATTAAGAATTAGTAGATAGAAATAAAATATAAGTAAAAATTAAAAAGGCAAAATAAAAACCTGAGTAAACACAAAAGGCAGGGAATTCTAGGTAGTGATATTCAGAAATCTCTCATGCAACATGCATCATACATTATTTCATTTTTGTTGCCTGATATTAACGTCTGTATTTTCAAGGTCTTAGAATTTAATTCTTGGTAAGGTTCACAGGTAATACAGCTGTCCTGTTTAGCTTGGAATTTAAAAGCATCCCCTTCTGGGGGAAAAAAAGCAGCTCATTTTTCATAAATTATATATTTTTTTCCCTGTGGCTTTACCTTGAATTGCTCATTAATCAAAACATACAGCCTTTTAGCTTCCAGGCGCTGGTATCTTTGCACACAACACAATCCTGTAGTCAGGCTGATTCACAGAGGCATGCAAAATCTAGGTACTACGAAACAGCACAGAAATGCCACATTATGCAAACTTTTAACACTTGGAGCAAAAAGCCCGCCACGCCGCCGGTGGCATTGCTCATATTGTGGCTACCCTGATCTGCAGAGCATCTTCAGCACAAGGAGCTGCGCACCTCTCTCAACGTGAGCTTTCAATAGAAATACTTGACTTCTTGCCCCTTTTATGTTTGGCACCCACCCTTAAAAAAAGAGAGGTCTAGGCAAGCTTTTCTATTTCTGCCTTTCTACCTACCTGCCTTAAATACCCAGCCTGAATTCAGTAGCTATTAATGGAATAAAACTCCCATTTCCATAAATAAGGACTCGTATATTTGACGCGGTATGTAGATAATCTCAAATGTATCAGAGTAATGATTACCTTTAAATGCTAGTCATGGTATTGCAGCTTGCAGGATTTCTCCGAGGAAGCAGTAGTCATAATGCAGCTCGCCTGCTGCCAGCAAGGTTTGGCTGATCAGGTCGAGGAGCAGCCGGTCGAATGCGCGTGTTGTGAAGTTCACGCTGTCATGTACGACAGCATTTGCCAAACAGGCCACACACTTCCTCTCTGAGAAATAAGGAAGGCTCAAAGTGCTTGCAACAGATGAGGTTGCTTTTGCGAGTGACTGCTCGGGCCGCTTTATCTGTGGACTGAGGAAACAAGGAAGTTCTAAACATTTTGCATGAGGATGGTTTGGCAAAATATGAGCAAAATTTAAAAGAGCAAAATAACCGAAGTGTTATATTAGTTGCACAAAAAGTATTTTCTCTCTCTTATTTATTTTTCCAGGAAAGTTTAGTCCCCAAATGTTTTGCTTTATGAAATTTTGCTCTTTTTTCAAGCAGGTGAAAAAAAAAAAAAAAAAAAAAAACCTCTCTTCCAATCATACTAAGCATGAATAGGAATTCTAGTTTACTTATATTTTTCTATTCTGTATCTCAAAACCCATCTGCTTGCAAATAATTCAGTGTTGCATGTTCAGTATCAGCCATGAAGAAACACTGGAGAAAGCTTGAATGGATGAAACATATTTTCACATTGTACAAAGTGATAAAATAGACATGGGACCCCGCTCATCTCAGTGTCTGAGATGGTGAAAAGAAGCTGCTGGCCTGTTAAATAACCTGACCAAAGCCATTTAGGAAAACAGCATGGGAGATATAAATATAGCCATTGAAGGGATTTATGGGAATTTTCCCTGGGCTTTTTATGATCAAGATGTATTTTGAAAAAATCACGTAAGTCACTTTATATGATTAAAAAAAAAAAAAAAAAAAAACTGACTTTACACCAGAATAGCTGCGTAAATGCTCAGTGCAATGAGCAGTGTAATGGAAAATAATACATTTGCTGATGGAAGGCTAAAAGCTGACAACAGTGGCAGCTGTTGTAGAAGATACAGAAGAGCTATTGGAACCAGGAACAGCGACTAAACTCTCCGAACTGTCCCCAAATTTGGGGCAGCTGTACTTTTATGCATTTATTTGTACTGCATCAGATGTTAGCAAATGCCTTTATAACACAGAACCAAGACAGTGTTTTTTTCTGTGGTCTGAGGAGCTGCTTCTGTTGTAAAGCTGCAGAGTTAACAATAACAGGTAGACTTTGTTTCTTAGGACATTGCTGCTTTCTTCGAGTTGCAAGGATGTGGCATGCACATTCCCTAGCATAATTAGACAAATTGAGGTTAAATGTCTTTTAAATTACTGAAAGATCACAGACAGGAAGACATTTGTACCAAAACTGAGAATATGCAGAACTCTGCATTTCCATGACTCTGCTCGCTAATATCTGCCTTAGGTCATCTTTGGGCCTTTGCAAGCACTAAGGTTATGTCCCAAAAGCGCTGACGAATGGGACACATCTCAGAGTAAAGCTCCAAAGAGTGGATCAGAAGAGTCTGACGGAGAGGAGGTTGTTTTTTCCTAACAGAATGTGCTCCATTGCAAACAACAAACCTGAGCCCCTACTTGCACCTCACTCACAGAGCAGCAGATGACTTTGCAGGGAGGAGAGGTAGATAAAATCCTCCCTTTCTGCATCATTTCTGACTGTTTCTGGTGGATATTGTGCCCTGCACAATAATGAAAGCCCTTTTACACTTTCAGTACATTCAGCTAATAACTTGGTTTAATCGATAATGTGATTGATAAGAAGAAGGTTGAATCTAAATGGAAGAAAGTTTGGCTGTGAATTCAGTAGGGCTTTTATATGTCGTCTTACAAGTACTCATATCCTGTTATCTGAGTCACAAACCTGACACAGGCTCTCAGAGAGTCACTTGCAGGGCTGCGTCTGGTTATATCGGAGAAGGATTTGCCCAGAATGGTGTACAAAAAGAAATTTTACTTATTCAAAGCATTATTGTTGATGGAAGAAAGATACTCTGTTTCCCCATTTTTATCTGGAAATCAGAGTACTGGTAGATTATGGAGAAAAGCCATTTATATTTCAGTCTCCCTTTGTATTGCTGGACTGACCTGTTGGTTCCCATCTCACTTAGTGCTACCTAGTGTTTGCTACAAGCTTGCCTTACACATCAGAGAAACTTCTTGAGCTGGTCCCAAAGGTTTCTACTCCTCTGCTCTTGCAAGCAGACCATGTCTAAAAGATTTGAAAAAATGACATTAATGTCTTCAGGTATAGCCTTGCAAGCTGGATGTTTTATGAGCTTCGTGGCTCTGCAGAACTTGCCCAGAATTAGGCATCTAAAGAAAAGAAATGCAGGACACTGAAATGCCACTTTGCAAGAAATAAGAAGGCCCAAAATAAGGAATAAGAAGAAAAAGAAGAAAATACCATTGTGAAAATACTTGAAATATAGCCTTTTAGAGAGTAGTCTTTTGAGCTTTTGGGAAAGAAGATATACTGGTTACCTATTTGCAGCATATTTATTTTTATGTAGAGAAAAAACAGAATGTAAACAGTCTCTGCTAGCTGTTAGCAAAAGAAATAACCATTGAAACTGAAGACGTCCTCAGACAGACACAAAGTACTGTTTTCTGTCAGTGGAGTGATAATCTTTAGGTACAAAGTGCAAAGAAATTTCATTCACTGTTTCTCAGTCTTTCTGAATCCAATTTAGATGCTTTATGCAAGATTAGATTTTAGCCAAACTCAAGCCTTGCTGTAAGTGGTGGGAAGAAGTCAGGAAATAGGAAGGACCTTGGCTATCCTGGAGATCAAGCCTGATGGTCTCATAGATACTTCTGGCTGTTAACTGAATGCAACTGAGCCTGCAGAGTGCCTGGGTATCCAGAACACTATATTTAACAAAGAAAATACTGGTTTACAGCTTGTCTTATGTGGAAGGTGTAAGTGTTGGGACACTTCACTGGTTTGAGGATGGAATTTTCACTAGATTTATCCCACTCTCACTTTTGGGGTGGTATCCTCACTATTTCTATCGTCTCTGGTGTTTTTTCGGCAAATAAAAGGCCTGCTTCAGGAGGGTCCTGCAACCTTATAGGCATCTGACCTGCGCCAACTTGAGGGAGTGCATGCATCAGAGAGAGGAACACAGTTCAAGCAGGGCTTGCAGTTTCAAGTCAGGCTGGAAAAACAAGAGATCGTGATGTGAGGAAAGGAAGAAGGTTTTGTGTTTACAGAGAGTGGGTGATTAAAAAGTAATTGCAGTGAAGTTTCTAATCATTCAATCTGTAGTGAATCATTTTTGAAAAGCTTTGCAGAAATGAGTTTCCAGAGGAATTAAAGGAGAGATTTAGCACTGCAGTGAATATGGTAATCGTCTTTTCCAGATGTGCTAGGACACAGCAGCAAAGTCTGCAGGGAATAGTGTATATATTCTTACTTGTTATCTCATTGGAATATCAGCATGGGGTCCTGTTTAACTAAAAGTTCCTGAACCATGAGACATCTGAAATGGAAAATTGGGTTTGCATAGATGAGAATACATTTAGATGTGACCAACAAGCTGGGAGAGATTTAGGATATTGTTGGTGCAAGTCTGAGAGGCCCAAGAGAGAGGTTTGCAAGAGGTTTGAAACTCAACTCGTCTGACCATAGCTTGACATCAAAGCTAGACTTCATATCATATCAGTTTTCATTCATTGCCTTCTGACCACTGTGAGCTGCTGCATTTCCTGGCTTCTGGCCAGCTTAACCTCTAATTTTGAGAAGTAAAAAATGCTTGAGAAGTTGCTGATCACTGATCTAAATGGAAAGCTTTGTCTTCCATTTTCAATGCCATTACTTGCAAAAACTAGCGACAGTTAACCTGCATTCATTGCTGTGTTCTCCCTATTCCTGTAAATTTGGAGAGAGAATGTAATACTGCTATTCGGGAGGGCACAACTCAGAAGCAGTTTGATACTAACTGCTTTCATATGGTCATTGTCAAAAATGTCATCAGACTTTCCTATGATGCTAGCGGTCAATCTATGAGGATAACTGAAACAAGAACTACACGTGCCTGAAGTTCCATGTTAGCCCTCTTTTATGTGATAGTCAGACAGAAAATACTCCATGGCAGCAGGATTGCTATCTTGATTTTATAATAGATCTCCTATTTTTTAGAGGCTTGCTTTCTTTAAAAAAAAAAAAAAAAAAAAAAAAAAAAAAGCAAGTTTTTGTGAAGATCTTTGTTGTTTTTAAAAGCAATTCATAGCTTTTGTGTTTATAGGTACAGGATGATTCTTGAAGAATTAAAAAAGAGAGGACTAACAAAATGAACACAGTATTCGTTGGTTTGAGCTGATCTCATGATTTTGGGTTTCCTGATTCATGATTCTGTCGTGTTGGTGGTAATGAGCGTCATTTAATGGAAATGAACAGTCCCACCACACTTTCTACATCTGTCTTAACAGCACTGCTTTATAAAGCACACAACTCCTTCATTACTAGTTACTGAGACTAATCCTATAAGGAAATTACAGGTTCTTTAGGGGAACAAGAACAACAGAAATGCTGAATCCAGTTATGTTATTCTTTGTATGTCTTGACTCTGCCTACTAGTATTTAGAAGAAATTTTATTCTGGATAGTACCAGCTTCTTCTTTCACTTATTTGTTCCTGAGTTTTGTGATCAGGATGAGAAAACAATGAGCTTGAATTGCGGTGTGAAAAACAGAGAACTTGGGCAGTTTTGCTTGCCTAACTTCTGCAGGAAGCGAAGCCACATTTCCAAAGCTTGGAACAAATTGCAGATGCACCAAGGGAAGGGAGCATAAAGCTATTTCTTCTGAATCCCTTGAATGATGCCCCAAGTTCCCCTACCACCCACTTCAAGTCCTCCCCTCAGATTTTATATGAGTAGCAGTACTGGTCTCCACATCTCTCCACATCACTGGGCTCCACTTTCAAAGCCCAAATGCAAGATATGCTTGCGAATGCGGATGTTATCAAAAGAAACAGACTGAGGAAGTGGCCATAACCATGGAAAACAGAGGGGAAAAAAAAAGTAGAGAAAAAAAAAATTGAAGAGTAGAGCTAGTAAGCCTCTTGTAACCACTCATACAAAGAAGGGAAGGTATCACAGCTGGAACAAGGCTCCAAAAAAGCCCTCTGTCCCTTGTCTTCTTCCCTGCCACCCCTCAAATACAAATGCAAAAGTTTTGAATCTTTCTCTTATTCTTAAAGCTTGAACCATATCTAGGTCTAGCCCCTTTACATCAGATCCAATGACATGAAAATTTAAGTGTCCAGCCTTTCCTCTCCGTGGAGGTGTCTTGTGGGACACTTCTATTTAGACCCTTTTGCACTTGCCGCTTGACTTGGTATCTTCACCCAGGGGCAGACTTTTGGTCCACAAACCCTAATGGGGCAAGGGAATTTTACACAGGTTTTCAAATGCCTAACATGAGATGTGCTCAAAACTAAGCATAACTTAAAATGTTTTCACTGTTCCCAGAAGATTTTGGGATTATGTGTGTGTCATCTGATCATAGTGCTCTGTTTCGCTGTCAGACACAGCCTTGTAATTAGGCAACTTTTTCCACTTTGCAATTTGGGAAAATGAAGTCCTCTAATCATTTATTTATTTATTTATTATTTTATTCATGGCACTCAGAGGTACTGGATACTTGCTAAAGGATGCTGAGCACCTCCAGTGCTGGTATTAAGGAGTAAATTTGCACAGTTGGAGGGCCATGGTGTTGGATGATTCTAGGTCTAAATTCCCTGCTTTTCCAAGGTGGCCCCCCAATTCCTTGCTCCAAGTGAAGAGCTAGGAAGCTAGTCTTCTGATGGTGTCGATGTGGGGAAAATATTTTCCTTTTCCTAGCTTTCCCTATCCCAGCTCTGGTGAACGTGCTCTTCCAAAGGCCAAGGCAAGAAGGCAGTATTCTCCTCTGCATCCTGGGCACTCACCCACACAGTGATGCTCTCATCGAGGATATTTTTCTTTCTTTCTTTTGAACAACTGAGTCAGCGCACTTAGTCTGTAGCAGACAAATATCCTGCCTTGAAAACACAAAATAGGCCATGACAAGCCCACGTGAGGATAAAGATTTTACTCACTCAAGCTCTCATCTAATTCAGGGTGGAACTGAGGAGTAATACCAAGGGCTATTTGTTTCTTTTCCTTTATTTCTTCTGCCTTCTCAAAACTGGACATGATGCTTTTCTTCATCCCTTGGGATTGACTGCCTTGGCTTTCTCTTTTGCTTATCTGCAACCACCCTGTACTTCAGTTATTTAGCTAAGAAATAACTGTGCTATGATCTGTTTCCCAGAACCCTAAGAAACAAAAAGAAACTCTACAGGAAGGTAGTGACACTGGAAGCTCTAAAGAGAGAAAGCTGAAAAGACTCTCTCTGCATCCACACAATAACCTCTTTCTAATTATTTTTGGAAAGCAATTTCTCCAGTTGTGAGCAATGGTGTGCTATTAGAATCAATGAGTCCCCTTGTTGAAAATACACATATATATATAAAAAATTACCTGGGTGCCTGCCAGGGCTGCACAAAGTTCTCCGGGCTCAAAGTTTGAGGCAATTTGAAGTTGAGGATTTGCTTTTTGTTTTCTAATTCTTTTAAATTTGCTCCTCTCTAAGTTTTTGGATTTTGTTTGTTTGTTTTTGTTTGTTTGTTTGTTTTTTCCAGACTTACAGTTATGCCTTGTGCAAGTTCAGTTTGAAGTAAGCTTATCAGCTGAATAGATCAGGGTCTTTCATATCACGTATCTCCCTTTTTTAGAAGAAGAAGAAAGAAGCTAATCTTAGCAGTTATAGTAAACTGATGTAAAGGTTTGGAAATTAGTCATTTGAACCAAGTCACAGCTATTCCAGCCTTTTTGTTCTAGGTCAGATCTTATCAGATTTATGCTGATTTATCTGCATTTTAAATAAGTATTTTTTGTGTTTATTTAAAAACAACCATCTTTTTTTAATGAATTCACTTCCAGTGCTGCCAGAACTGCAGGGAAGATGGGAAAGGAGTGTTTGGTCTAGAGATTGGACTTTAATGGGTTCTCTGATTTTGACGTGCTCTGGTTTTGGTTGATGTTTTGCAACCTGAACTCCAGATCTAGCTTTAAACTACAACACAGTGCTTCTTCACCATAAATTTTTATTACTGCAACATCAGCCCCCAAGATTTTCAGTATACATAGCTAAGTCTGGGATGCTGTGATATAGAACAGTAATGGCAATAAGAAGTAGGTGGGGTTTGGAAGCATTCCCTCGTGCCCACATACGAAGCTTGTAGTATGCACCACAATAATCAGCGCATGGTATAGCTCAGTGAAAGCCATGATCACTGTCAGAACAAAGTAAATAAGAAATTTGTAGAAACTCAGAATTACATGGTTTCTGGCCACTGTGTCCAGTTTACAGCTATTGTTGATACTGTATCGTATACTACAATTAATAAACTCCTCAAGACCCAGATTAAAATGGGTTAGGCTTTTGTTCCCACTGTCTCTGCTCATAGTTTTTCCAGCCTCTTACTTCTGTTTTGATCAGCTATCTTAGAATTGTCTAGCCTGGATTTTTTCATAGATAGGTATTAATATAACCAGTAGTGCTTGTTTGGCCTTGTAAGTATTATCTTAAGTCATAAATGGCTCTTCTTCATTGAATCATTCATAAAGATCATGTCCACCGTCAATCCTTGTTTTTTAAAGTTAAAGAAGCCAGACTCTTTAGTCTCCTCTTGTAAAGTGGGGCCTCCATTCATGACGTGCCTCATATAGCAACTTTTTTATACCTGTTCTTGTCTGAATGTGTCCAGTAAATTTTTCAGATGATGATATTGTGTGGATGATTTGTGACTTTGTTATAGACTGAACATGGAGATGATTCAGAGGTTTTTCAAAATGTCAGTGGCAGTGATGAGAAACAACCAAAACCTCTCCTCCTCTCCGCTTGCTTTTATCATTAGGACATGTTCCCTATTTTTAAAATATCATTTTTTCACATTCTGTGACCATCTAGATTTTGCTCCTCGTCCTTTGTTACCTGCACTAGGGGACCAGGTATTTTGACAGGATGCATTGACTAAGAGCCTTCATTTTCCAGGGGGGTTCAGCTTTTTCTCCAGCATCCATCATAACTGAGAAGAGAGCAAAGACCCAAGCAACAGTTCTGGCTGAGGATTTGAGATGCCCTTCATCCACCAGTGAGGAAATTATAACCTGCCTCCGCCAGTTGCCTGCTCGTGTCCTCAATGATGCACAGACTAAGGTACACCATAGCAATATACATGCCATTATGTAAGGAACTAACAAGTACTTTCCACGGATAGGAAGCTGCGAGAAAGCTTGAAAAATACATCTGGGGCTAAATTCTTGTGAAAGAGGAACCAGGATGGCTTTTGGTACATGATGCTGATGTCCACAATGCACCAAACTCTGGCCCAAAATATGCACAGCTTGATTCTTCTTTAGATTAAAATCTCCTTACACTGCGTTGATCATATCTTCCAAAATCATTCTAAATATAGTTTTTGCATTCTTTCAGTTCTGTCTCTACTGCCAGAGGATGCTGTGCTTGAGCAGAATCAGGTCTCTGTAGCTTTGATAGTAGCTTTTCTGCAAAAAAAGAAGTGGGAAGGGATATCAGGGTTTTGACTCAACACTGAGCTTGTGAAAGCTGGAGTACAAACAGTTCAGAAATGGATCTTTTACTCACAGAGGAAAACACTCACTGGCAATACATTTTCCAGTCATGCCCATCATTGAGCCAATCCCTAATTTAAAATAACACTTTCCATGAGTAATAAGGCCTCCATTCTCTTGGGCATCAAAGCTCTTGGTTTATCTGTTGAGACCGACATCTAAAGCATTGCTTCCTGCCAACTGGGGGTTTGCAGCTACATTAACTGATCACTTGTCCTCTTTAAAGGACTCAACTCAGTCCTCTGAAAAATAAATGAATTGGAAATAATGAGGATAAGCTAACTGAACTGCATTATTGCTTCCTTACTAACCTAGCTCCTTGCCATAAGCGGACCATTCCAGTACTGGGGTCCAGTGATGGATGGAATTTACCTCCGGGAATCTTTAGCTAAAGTCCTTCAGCGTCCTCAGCTTCGGAAAGTTGACCTGCTCATTGGAAGTGCTCAGCAAGATGGGTTGATCAGCAGAGCTAAGGCAATTAAGGTAGGAGGAGACACACTATTAAGGAATTGATTGTAGTGCTATTATTATATGTATGTAGTAATTCTTTGCTAGCTGGACAGATTCTTTTTGACTCCTGCAGTGTGTGATTTATACTTCATACAAATATGTAAGGGTATTCTCCATTATCAGCCAATCCTGTTTTGGCTGATTAATGGAATCATCATATCTGTTGACTAACAATTCAGGAGAAAATATGAACAAGTGAGAGACCCACACTGATTTAGTCTGCATTAGTATCTACTAACAAGTTTTACTGACTTGAAAATCCTTCCAATATTGCAGTCTCAGTTTTACCTTACTAAGAAGAAAGCAAGGTCATATTAAACTTGGCTAATAGGGTGTTGACTGTGGAGAATGGCTCAATTAGTCTTTTCCATGCCAACTATTTCTATGCCAATCACTTTTCTCCATGTCTGTAGGTATTCCTTCTAGTAAGATGCCCCTAAACAAGGGCTAGCTCTAAGAATTAAGCATTGGCCTCATATAAGAGCTACAGTGAATAGGAATAACCTGCTGAAGTGAAGTTTTTGTGCTTTGCTTTAGATATAAATGCCCTAAAAAGCATAAAGATCTTCCTGAAGGGTTTTTCCATCCTCTTGTGAACCCTCTTGCACTATCTGTTCTTGAGCATATCAGCCTCTTCTACTTCAGCTACCCAGCTCGACAATAGGAACAAAAACACTTCCCCATATAACATTGCTAAATTAGACTGCATGTTGCAAAGTGCTCCAATGTAAGATAACAAGGTCAACAAGAGATTCTAAGATAGCAGGAACTATTTTGAGGGTTATCTATGTGAGCTGCAGGTCAGTTGCTATCTTTCTGTAAATGTGTAGATCACATCTCATGGCAGGCAGTAAAAAGAACCGCTATATTTGCTGTAACCAGCAACACATAGACCATTTCACTTCAGAATTATTGAGAAAATGACCCCTTTGAAAGAATTTTTTTTTTTTTTAATTCGATATTGCATTGGTCTCCATCAGTTTCTTTCTTCTCTTAGTTCATGTATCCTCCTTTTCTTTTGTAATCAATTAGAAGTAGAAATCAGGTATAGAACCAGATCTTCAGATAATGATCCAATTCCTGATGGAGGGCAATAAGCCTTAGTAATCACAGTACAAGTCATGTGATGAAGATTAGGAAGTGAAATTCTTTCTCTTACCACTACTTCCATATGCTATGGTGGCCAGTAAAAATGATTTGATGAAATTCCATGCAGTAAATCATGCTGTCAGTGAAACCTCCAAGTGTGAGAAGCCAGCTCTGTCAGGTTGAAATGAGAAGAAAAAACACTTGCAACTGACAGTTTGATGCTAACATGCCTTTAAAAAAGGAAAAGATGGAATATCGTCTTTATTTACAAGCTTTTAGAAAATACCAGGTCATAAGGGGATTCAAAAAATTAGCACAAACCTGAGAAATGGTCACATTGACTTTAACCTGAGAGAGCTGTTTTAAAATCTCCTTCTGTTGGAGAGTATGTGATTCCTTTGGCAAGGGTTTAACTACCTCTAGTTAGAAGAACTTCACTTGGTGCTGCTGCTGTAAATCAGAATCTCTTTTCCAAAAAATTTGTACTATTCATGGTAGCCAGTTTTATTCTCTCCCTTTTGACTTCTGCAAGTCATTCTTCTGCAAGAACATGCATTCATGTTCTTACTGAAAATGGATGATTTTTTTAAATCTACATTTTCCCGATATTTCTCCCTTCTGTGGGAGAAATTCAAAGCAATATGATTGCTTTGAATTTGTCCATCTTACTGTCCTAGATGGCTTTCTTAAAGATGTGCTACAAGGTTAAAACTCCCTATTCTTTTTTTTTTTTTCTTCTTTTTCCTTGTCCAAACACATAGTATATTAACTGCTGGGAAACCTTAATAATTCCTCCTTCATTGAATTATTTATAAAAATGTATTTTGCAGGTGCCATGAGCATTGGTGCATCATAGGCATGATCATGCATGGTTGCAATCAAACTTAGCTAATAATATCCTGAGTATGCTACAGGCATATTTAACCCCAGTGGTAGAATCCCACATGTGTGGTGATTCTTACCAAGACATCTGTATCCAATTTCCTGCATCAGAATATCATGAGGAATTGTGATCTGGGCTAACGCTCCTCTCCTTTTCCCACAATTTATCTAGTAGAAGGTTTTGAGAGGACCTATTCTGTACCTCCCTCTTTTACCGTAGTAATTTAAAGGTTTCTCTCAAAGTGGATCTGGCTTGCATCTGTTTGGGAAAGTTCAAAACTATTTTCATGCATTTTCTGAGGAAAGTGGGATGACTTGACTGTAGATAAAGCATTGAGTTGAACTTAGTTCCCAGTTTGCTGGTCACTGCAACCAGTTGTTTAATCTAGCCTGTAAAAAGGGAATCAAACCCTTCCGGGGCAAAACCACCTTCTCATATCAATATTGCAACAAGGAGAAAATCCATATTTGACTGTGGATATGCTCCAATTCTATAGTGAGAAGAACCATGCAAGTGCCTGGGTAGATAAATGGCACAGCTAAATGGTCCCGTGGTGAGTGCATGAAGCTGGCGAAGTTCTTCATTCCCATCTCATATAGAATGACAGGTCTAAGCATAGCCAGATGAAAAGAGTGGGAGATGGAAAACAGAACAAAACAAAACAAAACAAAACAAAACAAAACAAAACAAAACAAAACAAAAGCTTGGGTCTTGTTGACCACTTGCCTCAGTTACTGGGAATATCTGTGCTAGCAAATTCAGGAAACCCTGCCTGGGCTTGCTCTCTTAGTTTTGGTTCTGTAAATAGTGAGGACACACTTTTAGCCAAGCAGATACAAGGCTGCTTGAGACCAGATGCAGATCTTATCCTCTCAGACCACCATTCCATACAAGTTTCACAGACTCTTAGCCGTCAAGTCTTACGAGCGGGGCTAAAATCTCCAAACTGCTTGCAGACCTGGAGGTGCTAAATCCTGCTTGCACCATGTTGCTCTATGGGGCTTACTGGTGTTTGGCTGCACAGGGTGTTTCTCTGCTGCCACTACAAGCCTGTGCTTCCACTTGGTAAGACTTTCAAAATTAACAATGAAATAAAATGACAGGAGGCACAAGAGAAAACAATTCTATGTTAGCAAAAGGTGTCTGCTTATCAGTAAAGGTGATGTTTGTAGCAGACATCTGAGCATTCATGCTATAACTCTGAGATCAATTGCATATACCTCTTAAAAATTTTAGCAGAATGTAGAATGTATTTTTTAAAAATAATGTTTGTATTAACATGTTAATGTCAGATAATATTGCAGTCAAAATGACTCTTGATACAAAATGCCCCAGCATGCGTGTTTTGTGCATGGTTAGAATGAAAAATCTCAAAATATCTTACAAATGCCATTTCTATTTTTCATTCAGCTCTGTTTGTTGAATCTTCCTTCCTGTCTGAAAGGCAAAAGATTGTGAAGTCTGAGGATTCCTTATTTGGGATTGGAGAAGAGGGATTTCTCTTCTTGGACTAAGGCAGATGTCATTCCACACTTACATACAGGCTTTATGGCAGCCACATTTTTCAGACATCTTCAGAAAAGTCACAGAGGGACATAGTCATGAAGCAAAGTTATGGCCTGTTAGCTTTTTGGACTTTCCAAAGGAAAGGAGCAATATCTCCTGTGCCTTCTTGCCTTCTCTCCCCTTTAGTTTTCCAGCAGAGAGCTCATCAGTAAGAGAGAATTTGACACAACCACACTGGGGTGTAAAGACACCATGTCTATCTCTCTAAGAGCCAGCCAAGTTTCTGCAGTATTAGGGCCTCATTCATACAGTACTCTACCTGTGCTTTGAATTTAGCAGCTTAGGGAGTCAGTCCTATAATATATTTTGAGGAACCTGATCCTGCTATGTGGTGATTGTCTTAAGAAAGCAGGAACTTTGCCCTATGTCTTGCCCTGGGGATCAGAGATTGGAGTACAGAGGACTCACTCCAGCGGAGGGAGATCTGAGCCTGGATTGCTCCAGAAAAAGAAAAACAAAACAAAAGAAAACAAACAAACAAACAAAAATCTTTTGTTGCTCTTTGTAAATTTCGTGTGTTTTGCTCTCAGAAATTTGAAGAAAGTCAAGGAAGAGGCAACAGCAAAACAGCCTTTTATCAGGCTCTGCAAAATTCTCTAGGAGGAGAAGAATCCAACGTGTTCCTTGAAGATGCAGCTACATGGTATTACTCCCTTGAACATTCAAACGATGATTATTCGTCCTTTTCCAGAGCTTTGGAAAATGCCACCCGGTAAGAAATTCATCTTATTAAAACTGTGTGTCTGTGTTAAGCGAGACTTGCTTTGATTATTTGGAGTGTACAATTATATTCTGAAGAAATTGTCATGCAAATGAGCAGAAAATAGGTAAAAGCAAGTACACAATTTTATTTTCCATGAAGTCTCCAGTGTCAATAGTAAACAGAAATTGAAATGATTTTTTAGGTTCTGAAATGTTGCAATTAGAAAACTGCTACTATTTTTCTGTAGCCTCATTAATAGCGAAGATGTCCTGTTTTTTTGCATGTTCCACATCTGCTGTTGTTTGAGCCTGCTCATCCCTGTGACAGCAGAAGAATAGACTGACTTTTTTTTCAAAGATAGCTACTAATTGTATGGTTAGATGCTTTCCCTAACTATCAAAATTTGGAGACTTTACAGCCATTTTTGCAGATTGCAGAAATACCGAAAACTCGAAATTAAATACTTTTAATTTACTTTTAAAAGGTTATTTAGGTACATGCTAGCTTTAGATGGTTAAGTTTGAAAACATTGGTTTCAGCAATTATAGGAGGTTTTATATTATCAAATCTGGAAAATACTTCTCTTCCTAATATCAGGCTTTCTACAGGTGAGTCATCTATGAAAAGCTGAAGTATTTGCAAATGTTCAGCAAAGTGACTCTAAACCTAGTTCTTTGCATAGCTGATCTCTATTTTAGAAATAAATAACCTATGGCATAAGAATCCCCTTAGGCTTATATCTGCATTTCCTTATCCTTGTATAATCATTTATGTGTAAAGTCACCAAATTAGCATTTTGCTCCCCATTGTGTGTAGTTTTCCATGGTGAGAGAAAACAGAATCAGGCTGTAAGGTATTTCAGTAGGAATATAAAGTCTTATGTTGGAGCTCGGAAAACACACGATTTACATCTCTTTCCCTCTTCTTGATCCACTAGGACTTCCAATACCTCCTAGGCTCATCCAGTGGACATAGTCGTAATGTGACAAAATGTTAGCAGACCCTTGGCATCCTGTTTATACACCCCCATACTTTGAATTGAAATATTCAAAGTATAATATATAGCAGTCAAGGCCATCAGGAGGAGGTGGATGACCAGTGGGATTGAGTCCCTGTCCAGGGCCATGTGCAAAGCACTTATTGTATGTGCGTAACTTGGACCTCATGATCTTTCTCTCCACGAACTGTATATGGTTTCAGGTTCAGCTGTTCTGGATAGCAGTCAGCATGAATAATTCATTGAATAGTTCATTGTCCTGTCCAAGGAAGACTGCACAGTAATCCTAACACCAAAGCTGGGCACCTATGGTAGGCCACAGACACTGGCTGGTATCTTTACATTGGTTGACATGGTGGCTTTGATATGTGTCTTGCT
Source organism: Nothocercus julius (assembly GCA_013398735.1). Taxonomy (NCBI): domain Eukaryota; kingdom Metazoa; phylum Chordata; class Aves; order Tinamiformes; family Tinamidae; genus Nothocercus; species Nothocercus julius. The sequence goes on from VZSV01000118.1 coordinate 501,816, forward strand.
CTACAGAGAAGGCTGTTGATTTTGCTCTTTGCTGCCCTGGGAGACAGTGTGCTTTAACTCTTGTAGCTGTAGCAGAGAGAGCTGCCTGGAAGCTGTGCCCATTTCTGTGAAAGGAGGAAAGCTCAGGTGAAATCTCCTCTCCTCCTTTCACTGCCTCCGTGCAAAATCCGGGGCTGTTTGAGTGCGATACATCTGCAGAAAACAAATTGAAAAACTTTCCCTTTTCTTGTCTCTGCTTACTGTGTGCAAATTTGTTTTGAACACTTTCTATTTCCAAGGTGGTTTGTTTTATAACCTGCTAGTGTGAGCTCTCCTAGCATGCCGCCCAAGCTGTTTCACTCCTCTTTTGACAAAAGGCATCGTGGCTACCAGCTGCTGGCATCTGCACTCTCAGCACTGCAGTTTTCTGCCCCATGAGCTGCTCCTTTTGGTAGCCTTTGGACCTTCATCAGAAGCACAGACTGTTCCTCCAGGAGAGCCTCACAGAGCAGGGGATGAAAAGGAGCCAAGATTCTCTTGGAAAAGCCTGATCCAACCCAGCAGTGACCAGATCTGTTTGGGGAACATTTCTGGGTGGTCCAGGTGTGTTGAGGTCATGGAGTAAACAAGCAAGGAGGCTGTGGATTGAGCGGCGTGCCATTTATCAACACTAGCTCCATGCTGCATTTGCCTTGTCTCGTAGCCTTTCCCAACCACGGGCCACCAGGCACTGCCAGTGTCTGGGGCGTCACATGTGGCTTCTGACCTAAAAATACTTGAAAGCACAGTGGTTTATAGGCATGAAAGGCAAAGTTAGAAATCATCTTGAATCTCTTTTTTCATCACCTCTTTTAATCACAGGGACTTTAATTTTTTGGTCAGCTCAGTGAGGTGAAGCAGTGAAGGGATTAAGTTTTGACCCTACTTCACATCTAGAGATACCTCTGTAAGGATCCATCATAGCACAGGGCTGTCACACTCTGTCAGCCGCGTTCATTCCAGGGCTCCGTGCGGTGCAAACCCCAGCTCTGACTCTCACAGACCTCTGACAGCTGGTGTGTCGCCTGTCTGAGCAGCAACGCAGGATCCAAATGATGCTTCTGACTCAGCCTGTGACCCACAGCATCCTCATGGGCATAAGAATTACCTGCTTATTTTTTCCTGTGGAGCAGACAACTCTCCTAGGGCGAGAAAGGGTTGGCTTAAGGCTCACCACAAGCAATCAGAAGGATCAGAAATGAAACCAGGACACCTGATGATAATCCCCTGCTTTAATCACTTGAAAATTTACTCCAGCTCCAGCAGAGAAGGCAGTCAGCAATTAATAATGGCTATATGTAAATCCATACTGTATGGACTTACAGTTACCTACATCAATATTACACAGTGGAAAGAGAGTTTAGTCTTCTCCCCTTAAAAAAAAAAAAAAATAGGGACAGCAGAAATATTTAATCTTTTTTTTTTTTATGTGTTATGCTAGTAAGTTTTAATTAGTTGCTCATTTTTTAAAAGGTTATAAAGAACAATAAAGCACCAAAACTGGTTGTTATAAACTATATACATTGTGCATATATTGTGGTTTTAAAGCACTTCCAGTTTTAAAATTGTTTTAGCTTCATTCCTCTGATATATTTCCAGGTATAAAAGGAATTTCACTTCACTTCTCCTTTCTTCTTTTTTTTTTTTTCTTTTTTTTTTTTCTTTTTGTGAGCGCCCGTATTCTAGGCCTGCAAGAAAGACCCATTTAATTTTTGTAGTTACACGGCCATTTTCTAGGCCTGCAAGAAAGACCCATTTAATTTTTGTAGTTACACTTTTTGCTTTTAATTTCTCCCAAATAGTTGATGTTTTTCCTCTGTAGTGCCAGCCGAGAAACAGTTTTCAGGAGTGAATACCTCCAAAGGCATTTCTTGAGCGCTAATGCTCTCAGCAGCCTCCTGACTTTTCAAAGTTCTTCTGCTCTTGTAAGCCTCATGCTGGTAGGTATGTGAAGAACAGTAACTTTCATTTCATAGGGTGTTGTCAACCATAACTGTCAAAGAGCATTGTGGTCAGTCAGCCCATAGCTTGTGGTCTCGGAAATGGGCTTAAAATAATCTCTGCTGAACAAAGATAGCTGCCCCAGTGGTGGCTTTCATAACCATAATAGTTAAATAAAGCAACATGTTTTTGTGCTTCTCTGTCACTGTTGTTTCTTGCAATCAGTCAAGTTTTTATTTTTTATTTTTTTTTTAACCCAAGCAGGTTTGCAGGTTCACTAGGTTGAGAACTGAAATGTTCTACTTCTGTAGCAGATACATTTGTGTGCTCACATAGTTACAGATGTATGAACACCCAGAGAGTCCTTGGACACATGTAAAATGGGGGTGCTGGTGTATACACACACACACACACACACACACATATATATATATAATACTGCTTTGCTCACAGCAACATATTTTGCAGTAAGGCGTCCATCTGCGTGTCTACCCTCTTGAGCTCCTTGTGCTCTTCCCAGCCGGTGCTCACACCCTTCCAGACTCCCAATCCCTCTTCTTGAGGCGATGGCAACCAGGAAAGTTTGGATATATTTGCTTCCTCGTGGAAGCAAATATCCCTTCACTCATACCTTTGCTTTGCAGTACCTGTCAATAAATGGCTCATTTGACTATCTCACTGTAGCCTTCTTGTTCAGCCTTTCTCTCCCAGACAGCTGCCCAAGCTATTCCACACTGCTGAGCCTTCCAGATAGATACTCTGCAGGACATCAGGAAAAGTGGTCTCTTCCTCCCTCAGCTCTGGAAGCTCTGTACAAAATCACCCTGATCCAAAGGCAGAAGTGATATTATTGATCCTTAACCAAGGAAATTCATAAAATCCTTTTACTAGATGTCATTGTAACCTACTAATTCCAGAGCAGTGGTTTTATACTGCTGCAAGTCTGGGCCTGGATAACCTAATGGCAAGAAGGAAGAAAAGATTGGTTTGGGGCCAGATTGCTACTTACGTGCCAATCCCATGTACATTGTGTCATTGTCATTGTTCAACACTCTATAAAAAGCAATTCTAGATAAATTTTAGTGGATCTTAAGCTGTACCAGTCTTAAAGAAGGTGAATGTGTTTTTCTTCTGTGCTTTTTGCAGACAGAGATACACCATATTTTGGAAGTTTTAAAGAGGTCTATCAATATACAAAGAGTCTTACTTGTTGCCCTTTTTTTCCCTTGTGTCTGCTCCCTGCTCCTCCTTTTTATCAGTGACCAGTTTATCACATGTCCCATCATAAGCATGGCCAGTCACTGGGCTGCTGACTCCAGAGGAAACGTCTTCATGTACCATGTACCTGATAGCGCCACACAGAGCAGGTAAGGAGATGTCTTTTATGGTGTTTCTTGGATTTAGGGTTTGCAAAAACAGGGCAGTCCTTCTGGGCTTCTTGTGGAGTAAATGGATAGTAAATGGATAGGGATGAATTGGTCTTTAATTATAAACAGAGGCACCTCAAGTTACATGTCTAAAGTAGGTTTCCCTTTTCAGCCAACTTATCTACTTTGTCAGTTCCAGAGAGGGGTTTAGACTTCTTCTCTGTATCTGATAAATCTTCTGCAAAGGACCAGCATGTTTTAAGTCATCAGGAGTCAATAGATCATAAGGTAAATAGGTTCAAATTTTCTAAGAACTCAACCTTAATTTAACACTGCCCCCTTTTGAAGTCAGTACAGTTCCCTTGTAATTATATTGACCAGTCATCAGTGTGGACAGGGTCTGGGATTTATTGCTTCCTGCTCCTGCACTGCAACTTCTGATCAGCCAGCAGACTGCCTCTTGGGAGGAAAAATATTTATGAAAGTGAGTATTTGGAAACTTTGCATCTATATCATCCTTCATGTTAGCAGCTTGCTTGAAAAATTTCCAGTGGGAGAAGTTGCATCATATTTTAAATAAGAAAAAGGCCAAAATGCCAGGGAGAGATGTAGATGACATATTCTACAGAGCCTAGAACAAGCTGGTAGCCACCAGAGCATCAAGCTGACCTTACTTGATTTTATTTTACACAAAAACCTTCCCCCAAATCGAGAAGAGCCATTAGTTTCAAGGCAGTGTTTAGTGTTTGTGCTGCTATGTGAGATACCGCAGTAGCTCCTGGTTCCTTATTTTCAGAGCCAGAATGATCAGTGACTGCAGAGAAAGCTACCTCTGTCCCAAAATTGCACACACTTAAACAACAGGCATGTAGCAGACACTGAACTTGGAGTATCCGCTAAGTCTTTCCATAAGAGGGAACAGTGTCTGCCCCCTGCTTTCTGCCCTGTCCAGAGAAGATTTATGGGACACTTTCCTTTTTCTCAGATTTTCTCTTTTCTTTCTTTCTTCTTTTTCTTTCTTTCTTTCTTTTTTTTTTTTCCACTGATAGCACAATGAAAAAGCATTCAAGAGAAATCAGCCAAGATCTAGGTTACAGATGATGGCCATTATGTTGCAGTAACACAGGCTCTCTTTCTTTTAAGCTAGGAAGAACTTAATCCTCAGGGAGTTGTTACTTCCTTGGCAGTTCCAGCGGGAATGTTCACAGAGCTCTGTTTGACTACCCGTGCGCTCTGATAAGTGACTTTTACAAGGCTTCAAACAAAGCAGAGCTGTGCCGTGCCAAAACTCCAGCTGCATGAAAAGAGAAGATGTGCTCTCAAATTAGCTAGCACATTTTGTCTTGCTCTGGAGAACAGCAGTGACCCAGGCATCTCTGATAAGATCTTCTTTGAGAGTGGTTAAATTAGTACCTATCAACTATAACCACTGGTTTTGAGGCCTTGCATTGATGGGAATTTCTTCTTCTGTCTTGTCCATTAAAGCTTTCTCCCGTGCTTGTGTTACTTCTCTCTCCTTGCTTCTCCAGAGCTGTAATAGTGTATGTAGCATTAACTGTGATAGATATTTCTGTATGCTGCTAAATGCAACAGGCAACAATATGTTTTGTGCATTATAGGTATATGTGGGATACACATACTAGAGTCAGATACCCTCAAAGCAGTGTAGCTGGAGGAATATCTCACTAGATACTCCTGGTCATGTGTAGGTGTAAGATAGAAAATTAGCTTTTCAGCCCTTTTGAGATTGAAACCTTTGTGGGTGCTGAAATAGAGAAAATCTAAGTTTCTATGGCATTAGGCCAATTTATGGCATTAGGGTAAAACAAGAGCAAAATCATAGTTTTTGGTCTTTGTGTCTGTATCAGTTTAAATACACTATGGGTGTCTTTGTCTTTGTTACCTGTGTGATAAAGATGATAATAATAATTATTATATATTAGCCATAAAAACTACTATTAACTACTATTTCTCTGCTTCACAGGAGTATTGAAAGTGCTGTGTTCGGATAACTACAGCAATACTTACTGATAGATAAAATATTCTGGCTGTGGAAATGGTCATTCACTAATGATTCTGTTACACAGGATCATGATACAGTTCTACAATTTCTACTCCGTGACATCCCTCCTACTTTATGTGCATTTCCCCAGATGTGTTACAGAAGAACAGAAGGTTAAAATGCAGAGATGTGGAAGTACTGGCATTTCCTCTTGTTTCACATGGAGCGGTCCCTTACTAACTCACTGCAAAATACACAGGAGTGAGGAAGAAGTCAACCAGTAAAGACAAACCCAACTGCAAAGATGCTGAGTTGGCAAAAAGTTATTAATCAGGGATGATTTTTTCCAGTACAAGTCAGTTAACAAAAGTTTGTGTGACTGGTGGATGTTTCTAAAATGTATGTATCACCCATCCAGACATGCACAGATACAGGGATAAGATTAAAAAGCTTATCGATGTTCACAGCATATCGATGTTCACAGCATATGTGGAAAATCTTGTAAAGCCATGGCTGATAAATATATACATAAATGTAGATAAAGAGAACTTGCAGAGAGTAAGCGAATATCTTCCTTCCACGTGGTAGCTTTTCCTTGAAGTTTGGCATGATGCTGTGTCTGCTTTAGTCTTTAACTCCTATTTGAGTGACGAGCGTGATGCATAGCCAACTCCTGCATTAATTATCTGCAGCAAAAACATATATAACCCAGAGGCCATTTCCTCACTCTCTTTTTCAGAACACTTAGGCCTTGGAGTAAACAGTTATTCTAAACAATGCAGGAGGAATGTGGCTGCTCAGCATTGGGTAGGATTAATGTGGAAGCCTAGAGCATAGTTTTAGTTACTGTAAAGAAATACGTGACAGGAGAAGTATGTTTTGACAAGAATAATATTGTTACCTCTACAAAGATTCTCCTTGTTAACCCCTAAAGAGAGTTCTGGCTAATTTCATATGTTAAAGACAGATGAAGTAGCTCTTCATTCATTTGTATTTCTATGTAGCTGTGCCCAAGCATACTTTCCAAGTCCCACTGTGGTGCCAAATGTGCTATCTTAAAGATGGTAAAATTCACTGTTTTGATTGCTGAGCGATCGAATCATTGGCTTCAGTAGTGCAGGAAAGCATCACTAGTATCATTAACGAAGTATAAACTGAGACTTAATGAGAGCATATCTTACAGTCGTTGGCATTTGTGACAATTGCTTTGGTATAGCTTTTCTCAGCTGTGGCAGATTCCCCCAAGATTAATCAGCTGCATTCTATTTTGAGTCATTTCAGTTGAGTTCCTCTTTCTCTCCTGGTTCTTTATACACTTTTGTCTGTGTTGCTGTGAGTTGTCAAGTGAGTGCTCCATGCCAAAGGGCACATAGTTGGCTGTATTTCTGTAGCACATTAGAGGATTCCTGTAACTGAGGGAAAGAGCCCCTGACTTACATCATGATGTGAACAGGGTGCTGTGAAGGCACCTGTGAAGGCAAGCAGTTATGTCTCAAGGCTTCAAAGAAACTCATCTAAACACAGAGGGAAGATGAGGCACCTGAGAGGTAGTAACAGAAATGATAGGATGAAACGTTGCTTCCATAGCTGGTCAACCACCAAAGTCACCTTAGATAGCCTGCACTTGCTGCAGCTAAAACCGAATAGTCCCTCTCATCTCCTGTGAATTGTTGTTTTGTTGTTCTTGTTGAACTCGACTCTTGTCACTCTGACCTCAGCTATTTCATTGTGAGCAGCAGCCATGAAACAACACGCCCATGGATCCAGCCACCTCATGCCATTTGCAAGACTTCAGCCAGTTTCTCTGCTGCTTAAGGCTTGAGGTCTAGATGATTTGTTTTTTCTTCCCATAGAGTGTTTTAGGGGCTTTTATCATTCAGTAGATTTTTCACATCTTGCAAATCACTCACAAATCTAGTAAGCTCAGAATCAAGCTCAGAAGAACCAGAAATCAGCTTTAAGTTAACCAAAATTCAGTTAGAAGACCTAGAAAAGTACAAGTGCAACTTTTAGAAATGCATATGTTGCAATGGGCAGGCTGTTTCTGTAATCTAGCAGATATAAACAAAGAGGGACCTTGCTTGGTGCGCTGGGCTTTAGATAGGTCACGTTTTCAAGGAAATTTATCCATTCATTCAGCCCCAGAGAAAACACACTGAACAAATGGATGAATTCCTGCCCCCCCAAAATAATAATGATGATAGTAATAATAATAATACACTCAAGTGCCAGCATGCCCAATGTTGAGTTTTATAATGCAATAAAATTCCCTGACAAAGTTTTATATTCTGTAATATTTAGAAGTTCTGATGAGATGCTAACAGAGGTTTCTTCCTGCTTTAAAACCTTTTTTATCCAGTTAATATGAGCTTTTACGTTCTTGAATTTATTGTCTGCTATTTCAGTTTTATTTTCTTAGTTGGCACAGCCATTTTACAAAGTAGAACATCCTGTGTATTGGGAGTGAACCAAGTGGAAAAGACACACAAAAAAACCCTCTAAGATACTTTGGCAAGTCAAATATATCTATAGGGCTTTTTTTGGTACAAAGGTGGATAAACTTGGCAGCTTAATCCCATTAGGAGTTAAATTTTTTCCATATACCCTGATTTTCCTGAAAAGAAGAAAGAAAGAAAGAAAAGTGTTCATCTGTTTTTCACATGCCTTTTCCCATTTGTTTGGCAGAACTTTGTAATGTGAGGAGATGCAGTGAGCCAAACTCATCCCTAGAGCTGTAGAGGTCACACAAGGCCTTACACTGGCTCATTAGGTTTCTATAAATATCTGGTCATTCCTTTGACTTTTTTTCTCCCTGTAATCACGTACCACTTCCTTTCCTAAGATGTGTGTTCACGTTTAATTTTTTTTTTTTTTTAATAATTTTGCTTAACATAGTCCATGCAAAGGGCGTTATACTGTTAGAAGGCTGCTGCTCTCCCACAATATTGCTGATATGGTGCCTCCTAGCAGCCTTGGATACTTGATCTCCTTCTGCAGATTTGCTGGTAGTAATGTGAAGAATTTAGACATGTATACAAGCAACCACATTGTTATTTTCAACATTTTTTTAATTAAAAAAAAAATTAAATTTATGTATTGAAAAAGTTGTATCTCCTCGGAAATCAGCAGTTTTATCACCACCGCCAGGAAGCCTGGATTTTGCCCATACTGTTCAGTCGAATCTGTGAGCATGACATCTTCTTGCCAAAGTTAAATGATGATGGATGGGTGTTTTATTTTGTTTTCCTGATTACATAGTGAAAGGCCTATCTTTGCCTATGTGATACTGAACAGGGTCTTGAATATGAGGCAGAGAACCCAAAACTAAATCATGATCCCACCTCTATCACCAACCCATTCACAAAGTTAGTTAGAATGAGCACAGGAATGCTCATAAATGTTTAAATTTAAAGGATTAATGATTGTCTTATCTCAGAGATGTTGCAGATCACTAACATCTGCTGAATGCAATGAGTAGTGTGAACTTGAGCATACTGTTTCTTCTACACTTCTCAGGCAACACAGCTGAAAAAAAGTTGAATATTGTATCAAGTATGTGTTGTAGTATTTTAACTGAACAGTTTGCGTAGGCGTCAAAGAAGGAAGGAGTTGCACTGCAGAGAGCATTTTTAACTAGGAACTCTGGCGTCCCCAGCGTCATGGGGCTAGCAACTTGGACCTCTAAAGTTTTATGCTTAGGGATTCTTTGTTTTGTTTTGTTTTGTTGCTTTTTGTTTGTTTGTTTTTTGTTTTGTTTTGTTTGGCTTGGTTTTGTTTTTGCTATGCCTAGCTCTAGATAGAGCCCTGACTTGATATTAAAGGGGACAGTGGGTTTTAGGGCCAACAACTCTAATCAAAGCAGGAGTAAACTGAAGATCATATGAAAGTATTTTGCAAGCTCTGACTTGAAAAATATGGCTGCTAGTCCATATTTACTTTAAAGACATCATTTTTTTTTTTTTTTTTAAAAAGACAGAAGTCCAAAACAGTGCAACTTGGGAAAAAAAGGGGGATGCATACATCATGAAATGGGCAGTATAATGAGCATATACAATAGTATAGAAAGGAACATGAAAAAATGGCCAAAATTATTTGTACAGATGTAAATGGAATGAATTTTGAAATGAAAATATCAATTAAGTTCCTCCTACATGCTATTTAATTTATGGTGTCAGATCTTTACTAGGTTTAAATTTCCTGTTTTGTGGTTCTAGTTATCAGTAAAAAAAATTAAAAGCACAAAAATATGGAAGTGTGTGGCTATACATGTGTTTCCTGTTCTCAATCTTATTTATTAGAAAACTCTTCTATTAATAGTTGTGATCACTGGTCAATATAGCTAAAAAGACAGTGGTAAATAAACCTCCATTTGGCACATTTGCTTATGACTTACATTGATGCTTCTCTTAGAATTATATTTATTTAAAAAAATAAATGATTGAGTAACAGTGCGTAGTTAGGTATTTTCATTTAGGTTAGGATGGCCTTTGACTTATGCTAATTTACATTGGCCTGTATCCCTCTGTGTAACGGATTATGTGGGAAAAAAATCCCCAAACTGTATTAAACAAACTAAAAATAGAAGAAACTGTGACTCAAAGGCTTTGAGGTTAGTTGAAACTGTTTGATCATGAGAATAAGGACCGTTAATAAAAAAAACGTCATGTTAGGTCATAGTCTGTCGTTAATCATCCATAGTGAATTTCCAGTATGAAATAATTAGCCATATCTAGAAAAAGGCAAAGTTCAGAATGAGATCACTGGGCTAATATACAATGAATCACTATGTGAGGTCTCTGCAGCCACTGTAAATTATGCATGTAGTTCTAATGTAGCATAGCATGGTGGTCTTTCAGAGCATTTTCAGTAACGACAGTTTCGTTTTGCAAACAAAAATTATATATATATATATTTTTTTTTCTAGTTCCAAAAGTTTGTGATTCAGAAATTCATCCTGACTGTGGGAAATCTAGGTTTATATCTATGATTTGTTTAATTTGGAACAAGAATTTAAACCAAATCAACCATAGCCAGGGTGTTTGCGCTGAATGCTGAGCTTCTCATCTTTTAATTTTGTTGAAGCTGTTCTTTTTTGTATGCAGAAGTATCCATGGTTCTAGAGAGAGAAGTGGGGTATCTAATAGCTAAGAAATCTCTTTTTTTTTTTTTTCTTGGAAACATTTTAAATGATAATTACATCTTAGGCATAAGGAAAATTTCCTTAGAACTAATACCTTTCAAATAACATGTGTTGGCACTGTATACTGAAAATTCCCAGTAAGTGATAGTTCAGGGTCTGCAGTTAAATTCTTCTATGAATTCCAGTAACCTTCTGATTTTAGCACCTGTTTTTCTGTACATTGGAGAGCTGACTGTCAGTAACTACTGCCTCTGAAGTCAAGACCTAGTCATCGTTAGGGTGAGCTCATCTAGCGCGAGGAAAATGGGAGGGTCTATCCCTTAGCTTTTCCATGGCTTAGTTCACCATGCTGATAGCCAGTCACATACATAAGAAGACCTGTGCATCTGTTTCTAAAAATGTTCACATCCCAATTTAAAAGTAAAACCACAGAAGATTTTAAGCAATACCCTTGCATGAAGTCCTAGTCCCATGAAGTCAACGGAGCCACAGTTTCATCCTTGGATATTACATTCACCAGTAGTATTATGTTTTATTAATGTAACGGGTCTGTGTGGACAGGGCTCCGTCTCTTCAGAGCTCCCACAAGACTCCAAAATCCTGGTTTCAGTATTTCTAGGCACTTTGCAGTCTTCTGTGACAGTAGTGGACCATAGAATGATAGAATCATTTATTAAGTCCAACTGTGGACTGGTCAGAGTCTAAAGCAAAAGAAGGAAAAGTTCTCCTGATGTTTTCTCTCTAGTTGCCATCTAGATCTTTCACTGATGTACGCCGCTGATCTGCACACACATGTGTACCTCTTGCTTTATATTTTCTTCCCCATCCTTTTGCTACTGATACTCATTGGCCAGAGTATGGTATTGAAAGCAGACTATGACATGAGAGAATTTTGTACCACTTTGTTCTTTCCAGATCTGTTACATTTGTATGGATAATTTTCAGTCCCAGTGACATCTCAGTTTAGGAGTTTGCTGAATTTTAATATGAACATAACACATTTCACCTCCAGAAACAGAAGGCTGACACCACAGTTTCATCTTGGGACAAGCCTCATTCCCATTTAGAGCCAAACTCACCCTTGCTCTGACTTCCTTAAAGGAGTACATTTATCCTTTCACTGCATATTAACAAACTTTGTATCATCTATTCTACTCCAAAGTGACTATACATTAAAAAGATAATAGCTCCTTTAGGTATATACTACTTTTGCTGCAATACTTACACCAAATATTGCTGTAATATACTGGGCCAAGCAAATTATTTTTAAAGCAAAATTATTAAACTATGATCTTGCTTAATCCTTGTATAAACATTTGGGGAAGAAAAATATGCTTTAATCTTGTTTCAGTTCTACATTTTTATGGTGAATAATCTGTGAATAATTCACTTTCCAGATGCAAAGTATTACTAAGGTATTATGATAAGACTAAGGAAAATACAACCAAAGATGTATTTCATTTAGAAGGCTCTGTGTTTGTTTTTCAAAATAGGGGCTTTGGAGAGAGGGTAGTGCCACCACTCCTAAAATGTAAAGAAGTCATCTTGCTTTCATTCCACCTGCCCAGGATGATTTGAAATATGAGCCTTGTTCAATTATAGGCAGCATCTGGGTCTTATCAGTGTTGCTGCATTTCATGTCCAAAGATAAAATAGTTTCAGTTGTGCCACCTTTCAACAGCAACCTTTGCAACCCCTGAAGATGAAACCTTGCTGAGTGGACCTGGGATTTGTTTGTTCCTCCCTCACAGGCATCTGCTCCTTCTCTCAGGTCCCTCTCGTTGTCTGCTGTGATGTTACCAGCATTAAATCAAGTCACTAGGACCTTTGTCTGAATAAGGAATACGTAAAACACAATTGGACTGCAGACCAGAAATGTCTTGTTCAAAGTTGTGAGCGCAGTTTTGTTATATTTTTAAAACAAATATGTATTTTCATAATTATATCATTTTTAGTCAACGATGCCTGCTGTTTAACCTGTTTTTCGGTATGACTTTGGTGTGTTAGGAACTTCACTATATTAATACGAGTACCCTGCACTTCTGTCTCCCAAGATTTGTTGTCTTTCTCCTCAGGTTTCTTCCTGATTTGTTGAAATATATCATATTTTATGTGTTAAATATTACATAGACATAAAGAGTGATTCTTCTTTCTTAAATCTAATCTAAGCAATTTCTCAAGCCTGCTTTGATTTGACTGCCATGCACAACTTGGGAAGAACACACTGCAGGAACGAAAACCACTCAGCCAACAAAGAAATTAGATTAAAACTAAGTCTAAAAGAAATCTTCATAAACATCTCCTATTACTTCTCTCCTTATCCAAAGACTTAGGGTAGAATCCTGGCCCCACTGAAGTTAATGGAAAAACTCCAATTGCCTCCAAGAAGGGCCAAGATTTTATTCCAAGTCTCTGAAATAAACCTTAATTAGCCTTCCAGTATGGCTGCCAAATTCCCTGTCACCATTTGCTTCCATTTATCCTTTCTGAATTTCATCTTAGTGAAAATCTGTGCAAAGCTCAATAGTAATTTAAGCAATAACCAATGATTTTTTTCCTCTATCACTGTTTCTTATCTTCACAGTTAATTCAGCAAATCTGCTCTGTTGCCCTCCAACAATTCCCTCTTGTAAAAATTGCTAAAGAACCTTCACTGACTTAATGGCAAATTCTCTTTGTTTTTAATTGTTCTTCTTAGATTTTCTGACTTACGAATCCACATATCTTGCAACAATCTAATTAATGGTCATTAATTATTTAAAGCTCTGCTTTATTATTTTAACTGAATTAGTTCCTCTTTTCCCCTAAACAAATAAATGATGAAGATTTGAATTATGTTTATGTAAATATTTTTTAGTTCAGCTATGGAGCTCTTGCCAGATGTTCAGTATGCATTTGGACTGCCCTTCTACCGGAAGTATGAAGAGCAATTTACTCTGGAAGAAAAGAGCCTTTCCTTGCAAATTATGCAGTATATCTCCAATTTTGTAAAATCTGGGTAAATATGTGACATTTAATAATTACTATGGTTGGGGCAGGGTTGGACGAGTAGAGTAAATGTAGGATAGATCTAATGTGCACTCGATAATCTCCATTTGTTCCAGCAAGTTATATTCCCAAAGAGAGAGGACTTTTTGTCAACAATGTTGGAAAGGCATGGCCAAGTTTTCAAGCAGATACTGAAGATTCATCATATGTGGCTTAGCTAGAAATACTAGGTATTTTATCTCTGTGGAGCACCGGCAAATGCCATATAAATATATGGAGCCTACCAAGGCCTCAGTGTTGTTTTCAGATTTTAGTTCTAAGGCCCCAAATCTGAGCTGCTTGGGCTGAGACTGTTTTATTCCCAGGAGAAAATGGAGAACACATGAGAAAAATACTGAACCCTTCACCAGCTGTTCTAAGAATAATCTTCAGCTTTACTGTGCTGTGGCTGTGCCTGTGAACAAGGAGTATCTGTGGGAAACTAGTGTGGGTCCTGTGACTGTCTGTGCTCTTTAGAGAAGAGCTTTGTGCTCTTGAGTTGTCCATTGGAGTTGAGGATCCTAAAGAGGTTGATGAGAATGTACCAACACAGACTTGGTCTGAGCGCTCAGGAGGTGAACCAGGCTATTAAGTAGATGTCAGGTGAGACATACTGATGGATTTATCAGTCTGGGCTGTATTTGAACCCTGATGGTCAAAGAGACTGAATACGCATTATCTTGACCCATTCAGTCTTTTTCTGCATTTTAGTGTTCATGTAGTTGTTTTCTAATAATTGTTTCTGCTCTTCTCCTTAGAAATCCAAATTACCCTCATAGTTTCTCAAGAAGAATATCTGGGGTGATGCCCCTCTGGCCTAAGTTCCTGCCAAATGATGATGGTGATAACTACAAGGAGTTCACAGCTTCCTTGCCAACTCTTAAAGGATTGAAAAAAGCAGACTGTTCCTTTTGGTCTGATTATATCAGAAGACTGAAAGCATCCACAGGTAAGCAGAGTCTCTTCTGTCATTACATACGACCTAATTTCTCTGTTTGACATTTCTCTTTATCTATGGTCTTGTCAACATTACAGTCATACCAGTATGGAAAAATGCACCCTTAGACTGAAAGGATGCAATAACAGTTGCATTAAACGTTCTTTTACAGCAGGTATCTGTTATAAATGTTTGTTATCTTACCACAGTGATTTTAAAAAATGTTATGAAGCTGCATCTTCTAATAGTTTGCTCACTATTCTCAGTCACACATACTGACTGAACCGGTTGATTAGCTGTACAGACTTCACTTTCCAAACGTGGGCATGTAAAATGATAGTATTGAGGTTCATATGACTGAGGTGGAGCACAAAGGTTTCTATTCCCTGTAAGGTTGTAACTGAAGCTCTTTAGGTAGATCTCAGTATGGATCCTGTATGCTTCTGCTTCACACTAGATAAGTTTCATTGGCTTTTTAAATAGCTGTGCTTGTTATGCCCATTGTGTTTTTCCTAAAATTGTGAAACTCCTTCCATTTCTTTTTCTTACTGCTCAGGACAGTGAGACCAACACTACTGAGATTTCTATCTACTGCTCTATAATGAACACTCAACTTGAACACAAAGAAACTGTCCTTTGTGTATTTTGTTAATAAATTTTGACAGCCTCAAGATAAGCAAACAAAATCACCCCTTTTCAGCAAGCTAAAATACTTTGGTGTGTCCTTGCAGATCTGTAAGCTTACAAGTGTTTTTTTATGTTCTGCAAAATTCATAGAGACTCTTTTTAATACCGAACATAAGCCAGGCCTTTTCTGCTCTGAATGGAGTTGCATAGCTGGAAATCAAGTTTACTCTCTAAGACACCAAGGTACACAAACTATCTGTGATGCCTAAGCGACAACCTCAAAAGCACTGAAGCTGATCTTTAAGTGACAGGAAATTATATATGTCTTACAGCTCAGAACCATCAAATTGGTTGTTCTGACACAAACATAAGCATCAGTGCTTTTGTTGAAGAGACTGCCTGAATACGTATTTAGAGTCCTTCTCCAAAAAGGGACTAAAGATTTTATTCTAGTTCTTTTCATCCATTCCTTGGTACCCTTCAGTGTCTTTTAAATTCTAAGCAGATATTCTGTTCCTTCTTATGATTAAGAAATTTTTTGTTTGCATACATTTGTTCTTATATTTATACAGTCCTGGGCATAGCTTCTAGATCTTTCAGGATTTAATCTCACAGAATTATGTCTGTATAATTCTATCCTGACTTGAAAACACAACAGTGGCAGAATGGCTCTTGACTAAGCACCACGGACAGAGACTACACCCAGCATGTATAGGAAATCCTGGATAAAGGTGGGAAAACGTCTACCATGAGGAGACCACTTTTGAGATGGTGAAATGTTAAAATTGTCACATTGGCCTAAAAGCACAACATTCATGTATGGGTCAGTCCAAAGTTCTGTCTAGCTCAAGATCCTGTCCTCAGCAGTGTCCAACAGTGTCCACTTAAGACTAAATATAAAAACTGAGAGAGAGAGAGAGAGAAAGCTACTGAAACAGCTGAAAAAAAAAAAAAAAAAANGAGTTCTGCCAATTATAGGAAGTCGAAGGACTTCTATCCTTTCTTCAAATTTCATAAAAACTAGCAAATAGGTCAAAAATGTTTTGAAGAGAGAGAGAAAGCTACTGAAACAGCTGAAAAAAAAAAAAAAAAAAAAAAGTGAGTCAAATGTTGGAAAACAAACCATACAGTATGAGATTTATAGATTAATAAGGAAAGGTTTTAGAAGGGATATGTCAACATGTTATTCTTCAAGCAAAAGTGAGTTCACCCTGCCTGCTTTCCAAGCCAGTATTTGCTTGGGCTCAGCACCATGGTAATGCAGCTACACAGTTCAATTCTTTTAAATTCCATCTCATAGCAACATTGGCTTGTCACCTTGCCTCTACAGTTGTCTTCAATCTTAGCCTGGAATACTAAAACTTCTCATATGACTTTTGCTTAAATAGATATCACATAGTACCCATTTCTGCTCCAGACACTAGACTTAGGACTTGCAGAAACTCCTTCTGTGGGTCTCTTAATAGCATTTTTAGTCCACTCTGAAAGTGATTCCTAATGTCCCTCAGTTCATTTAGAAGAATTATATGAACTCCAGGTTCTGGTTGGTGAACACCCTCAATTTCCTTTTGGGAAAAGGTGGTGCTGAAGTTTACGCCAAAGAAGTTTAAGTCCAACAGTGTAAATCCATCACTTACATTTTTCCCCAATATCATATTCAGCAATAGACAAGTAGATATTTTGGATGTGTCCAAGGAAATGTTCAGTCAAGAAGATTATAATCTTCATTGTTGCATTTTTATTTTTTTTTCTTAAATTACTGTGCCTCATTTTACTATTTGGGTGATATACCTTCCTGTATTTGGGGTAGCTTCCTTTACCCTCCTTCTGAGCTCAAGCTCTGACTGTTTCGTACTCGATTTGTTATGGAGCTGTGCCAGGTAGTCATAGCCTGAAGAAGAGAAGATTGAGAGTGGATCATATCAACATATACAAATACCTGAGGGGAGAATGTAAAGAGGATGAGGCCAAATTCTTCTCGGTGGTGGCCAGTGACAGGACAAATGGTAATGGGTACAAATTAAAACACAGGAAGTTCCATCTTTATATGAGGGAGGAAAAACTTCTTTACTGTGAAGGTGACAGAGCCCTGGAACAGGCTGCATCGAGAGGTTGTGGAGGCTCCTTGTCTGGAGATCTTCCAAAGCTGCCTGGATGAGACCCTGTGCCACGTGCTCTAGGTGTCCCTGCTTGAGCAGGGGGGTTGGACTAGATGATCTCTAGAGGTCCCTTCCAACTTCAACCATTCTGTGATTCTGTGATTCTTGCTTCATGTTGGATGATAGATTCAAGAGAACGATCCTGCAGACCCTTTCTGGATGACTCATGTGGCTCTCTGTCCTGAGGGAGAACTATTTATCACTCAACTACTGTGAGATCCAAACTAACACATAATTAGTGAAAGAAAAAAAAAAAAAAAAAAAGAGAGAATTTGAGAATTTGACAGTCTTTGAGTGATTGTGAATTCTTGTGACAGTGGTTTTTTTGCATTACATAATACGCTGTCTTGTGTGCTTGCTAAGTCTCAGTTATTGTGGTTATAAGAAAAGAAGGGAGAATTGTGGGTGCTAAATAGCTTACATGCAAAGATGACAGCATTCACAAGACTGGCTGCAAGAGACACACTTCTAATGAAACAATCCACTTTTTGTGTCCTTGTGCATAGCTGTAGTGATGTTATTTTGATGCCATTTCAAACAGTTGTGATGAACTCTGTTTTGTCCATCCTACTTCTTCCTTCAAATCACTATCCTCCCAGTTTCACATATCATCTGTGACGTATAAATAAAAAAATTAATATATTTCAGTAAAATGGAGATGAACTGGACAAGCCTAGGACCATAAAATCTAAATGACTTTTCAAAAACTTTTCTTGTTCCCTTATTTACTGCCATAAGAAATTCCTTGACTTAGAAATGTCAGGTAAATAAAGGCTCATAGCAGTCTCCATATTTCAGTCCCTAGGTCACAGGCTCATAGCAGTCTCCATATTTCAGTCCCTAGGTCACAGTCCAACAGGAAACTGTTACTCATGAACTCTTAAATTTCAGTTTCTGAAATAAGCCTCTAATATTTAGAAACACTTGGACAGCTGAAGTTGCATATCTTTTAGATTATTCACTGGAGGATCTAGAAGCTATGTGTATATATCCAGCTGAACTGTTATCTGTAATTTTTTTTTTCCAGGAAGTAAAAATATTGTCCAAGGTGAAGTACATGTTTCATTATGTGATCAAACTATAACATTTAATGATGGAATATAGCATTCCTACAGGCATATAATTGAAATGTATGTTGTCATAGTTGAGAATTTATTAATGTAATTTGACAAATGCAATGATTCTTCATGGCATTTATGGGCAGTAAGAAGAAGTTTGAAGCTGATTTTCTACAAGTGATTTATAAACTTGTTGCAGTTTTCCTTGAAAGTATCTTGTAAATTAGACATTTTGGGAGGCAGTTCCTGGCAGAAGCAGTGGGAGTTAAGCAAGTGATGGTGCTTGAGAAGACTTGGATTTAGCAAATGGTGTTTGTCTGGTCGCTTTTCAGTATTAATTCAAAAACATGCTTTATATTCTCGTTTCCATGGGGATCATCAAAACCAGAAACAAGAAGAATTATGGAAAAAGCTGTGGATGGCTTTTTCCAGGGAGTCTGTTAACAACATGAAATTCAGTTAAAAACAAAATCTCCAGAGTGTTTATGGACATTCAGGCAGCATGTCTGAATGCCAAAATTCCCATTTCATAGCATAGTGGTATTCATTCTGTAACAGAATGCCAAAATTCCCATTTCATAGCATAGTTGTATTCACTCTGTAACAGTGAATCTCTCTAAGGACCCTGCACCTCTAACCGGTAGACTAGAGTCCAATACACATCATTTAGTCATCTAATTCATATCTAGGCTAAACCACCCCTCCTAAAATAAGTGCTTATGAAACCAGTCTTGTCATTGGGAAGAAGGAGATAGCTTTAATTCCTCCAAAGTGAAATATTGCCATCCCAAATCATGTATCTAAATTCAGACATTTAAGCATATTTTGTGTGTCTAAGCCAGAGTGGACCTCACCTGTAGGCTTAGAAAATTCCAAGGCTAGCAAAGCTAAAATGTTCATTAACTTTGAGACACTGTGTGTAACCCTGCAAGAGTCCAAACAAAGCAACAACATTCATAGTTCAGATCTGAGTCAAGACTGAATCAGGAATGTTGTGGTTAGGATTCATCTTTTACTCATTTTATTCACACCTTCTTTTTGGAACTCTTCTCTAGAACACAGATTCCTTTAGTATGAGGGACATATGCAGGACTTAGAGCTCTCTGGCTAGGATCCATTAAATAAACACTATCAGTAAAATTTCTTGGCACAGTAGTATCTTGTTGAGGCAACCGCACTGCTGAAATAGGTGGAAGACCAAAAGAACAAAAGGTAAAGTATATAGAAGAGGTGGGTACATGAAGCAAACAGACACAGGCAAAAATTAATGCTCCCCAAGTTTCCTGCCTCTTAATTACAGATCACGAGCCCACACCAAAAATAAAATAGTCTTGCACAGGTGTTGTGCATTCCAGTGATGGTTATTTGAAGCCTGCTGGAAGCATGATTATTAATTAGCATTAGATGATCTGTCATTGCCCTAAAGCAGTTTGTAAGTGGACTGCACACTGACGAAAATAGCTTCCTGAACACTGCATAAGAGGGTTCTTATTAAAGTGTCATTAACAAAATATATACCTTCTAATTTGCTGCATCAAAGATACTGTATTTATTTTAATCCTAACAGAATTTTGTTTTCTATTCTTTTCTTTTCAGGAAGTGCAAATAATGAAGAGAAATCTGGAGAAATTAGCACCAGCGAAGCCCCTACTGCAAGGCTTAACTCTCAAGAGACACCAAGCCAGCCTCTGGGAGATAAGGTTGCTTACAGCAGATAAAAAGTCAAAATTATATTGGGTGTGTTAGTCTCACAGTTGTACATCCATGCAGGAGTGTCACACCAGCTGAACACCGTTGCTTCCTTTAGTGTACCTTCTGAACAAGTAGACTTTGCATAGTACAGTTAAGGTTATATGCGTCTCAAATATTCTGCTAATATAGCACAAAATAAGCCCAAGAGATATTATTTTAGGACCAAAGAAACTGTAATTTGTAAAAGAAGTATCAATAAAAACCGCAAAACCAATACTAAACTGCTTGGACTTTATTTCTTGCAAACACCCAAATGTCTGCACTGCTACCTGCAGTACTACCAGCCAGGAAAGAGATATGCACTTGAGCTCTGAGAAATCCCTCAGCTGATGAGGCTTAAATTGTCTAGGTATCATATCTGATTTGTTATGTTTTCTTACTCATCCTTCTGGCAGGTGTGGGAGCATAACTTTGCATTTTAGAGAGAATTAGTGTCAAAAGTGTGGAGGGTGAGATCCAAGGTGACCAACATAAGAAGTAACTCATGACTGTGCTTTGGGTGTGCTCACATGAGGTCATGCACATACTGTATTCTGCTCACGTCGCCTTTGAAAGTGTGAGTCAGACCATTTGGATAAAGTAAAACAAAAATAATGCAAAACATACTACTTAAGCTTCAGAATATGCTGTCTTTGGAGCATTTATCTTTTGTGAGATATGTGTGATACAGAAACATTTTGGAACTATATGGAAAAGTGCATTATGGGGTGCACTTTAATGGCTCTGAAGATAGTTTGAGTTAAGTGGTTAGTTCACTACTGGGATCATTTGGCAACAAATAATCTTTAATCAAGAGTATATAGCCACAATAATTTGCACAACAGTATATCACACATGTTCATGATACTTCAGAACAAATAGTGAAATCAAGCCTGTGTGAATTTAGTGGCCAAATTCCCACTGATTTCAGTAGGACACAGATTTTTTGGTGTAGTGATGAAATGATTTGATAAAAAAAAACATAAATTTTTGCGGCCTGGGACTTTTGCCAGTGAATGAAGAGTTACTGCTGCCTGCCCTTTATCCAGGTTCCAAAGATTTTACCTTGCTTGGAGAAAAGCTGTGTATTTAAATCTTAGCTCTTATACTCACATCCTGTTCAATCAAAAATAAAAAGAAGAGAAAAACATGGAATCTTGTTGACTGATTTGAAAAAAAAAGAAAAGGTGAAATTAAATCATGCTTTCCATCATCATTATCTTTATATACAATAGCTAACTCATAATGAAAAGAGAGAAGATTTCAGAACTTTTAAAAAGCCCAGATCTTAATCGTATAGCTTAACAGAGTTTACCTTCTTTGCAGTAATTACAGATAGAAGAGTTGTGATTCCTTGGCCAAGTCTGTGTTTACCTTTTCCTCTTTTGAGACCACTCCTGGAAATTGAATTTCAGTTTCTATTTAAAATTGAATGTACCCTGCTGAAGCCCTTTCTGTTACTAACAGGTATGATTATACATGTATAATCATACATGTAACGTACATATAATGTACAGTAAAGGCTGTATCCTTGACTGAGTCAAATAATCACTTTGGAAGAAAAAATGAGCTATGACAGTAGCAATCGTGACTAATATGCCATAACTTCTGTTTGGACATCAGAGTATTAATTTTTTATTATTATTACTATTTTATATATAGGTTTACATTTACAATAGTAATGCACAATTCTTTCCCTGTTGTACACACTAACTTTGGTAGGGCTTTTTTTCAAACAGGACAGTTCCTCAAGAAATAATTAATCTCATTTGCCTTTTAAATCTTTTAATAAAAGAAAAAAGAAAAAAAGCAATAAATTCCAAAAGGAAATTTAATGTAATGCTCAGCTCAGCTTCACCAAAGGTCCTTTCACAGTACCGTAAATCTACTGTCTTCTGCACCTCAATATAGTACAGCACAAAATGTAATGTATAAAACTGAGTATCATTGAGAAATATTATGCCAAGCAACTCCAGTATTAATCAGCTGCCCCTAGAGCTGGTAATCAGAGCACAGAGATGTAAAAGACTTCAGTACTGACTCATGTTTGTGAACAACCGAAAATATCTTTCCCCACTCACTGCTCAGCTCCAGTTTGAGCCAAGGGATGCCTCTGGAATTTGAAAAAAAAGTTTTACATTCTGAGCTAAATATCACAGTCGGGCCTTATAGCCTCCTAATTACAGTCTTACCCATCTGGTAGACTTGGTATGTATGTTTGTATGAGCAGATTTTTAGGTCACCCCTCCTAAGGTACTCAGCTTGATTGTCATTTTGGTTAAAAAAAAAGTGCTTTTTTAGATATGGAATTTTGCAAAACATTTTGTTTTCCATAGTACAACAAACAGTTCCTTGGTCCATCCCAACTCTCTCCAGGTCTCCTAGGAACCCTTGTACTCCTTTCTATAGGTGACAATATCTCTTCCCCATCTCTCTGCATCCTATTTGTCCCTGTTGCTCACCTTGTTCTTTCCTGTATCTCTTTTAATACCTCTCCCCACCATTTTCCTTTCATTCTGATGCAGTTAACAGCACTCACAGGACCCCTTTCCCATGTTTTCATCTGATTCCATGTCTCTTCACTCTTCCATTCTGGTCCTTAAGCCAAAACATCTTTGAAGTCCAGAATGTTGTTACCACTGACATTTGCAGCAGCATAAGCAACACACTGTTTGAATATACATCTGATTATCTGATTCCCTTCTGGATTTTTCCATCATAGGGAACCACATTGGTGGGAATAACCCAGTCAAATCCAACAGAGAGGCATAAATAGCAAAGACCAGGTCTGGGTTGACTGAGAAAGAGGTCAGGAGACTTAGTGATACTGAGGCCAACTCTGCTCCCACATAAGGTATAACTCTAAGTGAGTAAGAAAAACACATTCTCAGACTATTTAGGTCATTGCACTTTAATCTGAAATACCAAAGACTTCAGTGATGTGGTAGTGAAACAATGCACAGAAGCATGTTGACTAGAACCATGCTTTCCTCCCTCCCACTGGAAATACCTACAATTTATCGAAAGTGAAACATCTTTTTAAACTGCATTATGAGCACACATATGCACAAAGCAAGTTAATACCAGTTAAGTCATTTCATCTGAACTCTTTTAAATTGAAAAGCCATCAGAACCCTTCAGTATAAGACTTGAATGTTTAGACTATAGTATTTTGTGTTGTTCGTTTGCATAGGAGATACCATGCAACAGGAAAAGTATTGCATTAGAAAGATTTTAGCATGTGGAGTTGGAAAAAAAACAACTGACTAAATGTCAAGTCTGGAACGTTAATTGTTTTCATAAGAACTTCACACATACAGCTGGAACATCAAGGTTGTTTGCCTGCTTTTGCAGGCAACCACATCATATAATTCTCTTGGCTAAATTTAACGTCTTGCTTTTTCACCATAACAGCATCACAGCCAAAACTCTGTATTGTATGACAGGATCATATACTCTCTAACTTGCTCCAGCTCCAGTATATAGCAGTGGCTTATATAGTAGTAATTATGGATTTATGGACTATAGCTCTTCCTTATACGAAACTAGAAAAATAAACCTGATCACAAAGCCAAAGTCCTTCCAGATGGTTCTCATTTGGTCTTTGAAGCATAAAGACACCCTCCTAGCAGAGATTTTTGTATAAGTTTCAGGTAGTGAGAGAATTTGGTTAGTAGGAAATATGATAATCAATGCTTTCAATTTCTTTCAATTTCCATGACACTCATCTGGCCAAAGATTCAAGGTCTCTAGTTCCTGTCCTCTACAGGCGTGAATCCTCTAGCGTGGCCCTTGATAACGGTGATGTCAGCTCCTTCTCTTGGTTTTCCAGCTGCCCAAGAAAGACTCTTTTATTCCAGCAACGGCTGAAATTCAGCAAACTTCAGCTGAGATCTGATGTACCGTCAAGAAGAGTAAGACAGATTTGCATAAGAATTCTTGCCAAACTTACTCAGACCTTAAGAAGCTGACCATATGGTTGCATTTGGAAAATGAAATATTTCACAGCACAGATTTTGATTCATTACAAAAGTTGGTATTTATTGTTGTTTATAGGAGATCTCCTTTCCTTACAGCTGTTGTTGCTCATGTATTCTGCTATCACACTAAGCAATGTCTCTAGAGCTTATCCTGGCGGCTCCTAGGCAAGCGCTCTCCAGAAATGCTAGAGAGAAAAAGGCAGTGAAGATGACAGTATCTTTTAGACCATTGTACCAAAGCAGCCAAGAATGGATATTTTTAAATGTAACATCTGTTTCTCAAACCTGACTAAGCATTTTGCATGTCATGTCACTTTAACATGTAGGGGACTCAGATGCCCAATTCCTATTATGGCTTTTCCAAGCCCCACCCAACATCTGTGCAGTGGTCAGTGCTCACTAAGGAGCTTTGGCTCCCTCATAACACATGGATGTCCACATTGAAATATACCATTGCAATTAGTTAGTATTTTTTCTTGATTGTAAAGGGAGAATTTACCCTTTTGCTTAGCTTCTCTAGTGAAGATTGTGGTGTTTTAGCAAAATAGACCAAAAGAATTTTGCCTATTTCTTTTGTTTCATATGCATAACCTGAAAATTTTCAGAGGTAGCTAGTATTTTTCGTGACTAACTCTTTTTAGCAAATATGTATCCACATACAGAAATGCTATATACGTAAACACTGAAACACATTTGCAACCATGATAAATAATGAGTCAGTGGAGCCCAAACCAGCATACATCAGCATTTTACATGTGCCCCACCATTCATTGAATGAGAGTAGTGGTATTGTCTGCATGTGTTAAGCAGTGTAAGACGAGTTGAGAGCCAAAGAGGAAGACCAAAAAGACTTGGTGTTGATTTTCAATTCATTCCCTGCAGATCAGCACCTCATGTGCAAAAAGTACATTCATGTCATTGAAGTTCTGCATCAGGAAATGGAATAGTGTTATTACCCTTGCATAGCAAACCAAATGGAGCACCTTGTACCGAAAGGCTAAAGATAATATCAGGTTCAAAGTTATAAAAGCAAAGCCCTCAAAATTATGATATGGAATAATGTGAAATCTTTTTCTTATTCTGGGCAAAAAAAATAGAAAGAAAAATAAAACCAATAAAATGCCAACAATAGGAAGTCTATCATTTTGATTTCAAACATCTCATAAAAATAATTACACTTGGACAATAATAATTGCTCAGATATATAAATTAAAACAAATAATTGGACTTTTAGTGAGGAACATTTTGTTTAAAAGATGTTGCCAAGGTACCTCAAAATCTGAATCTCTAGGTAAGGCAGGAGTTAATTTTGGATATGAAGAGCTTTCTCCTCATTTACAGCAAAACTCAATCACAGTGAATCCAGCTTTGAATTAATGACTCATTGTTGGAGTGGCAGTTCAAAGGGAACAAAATACATTGCTCCTTGGATGCTAGCTACCAAAATTGGCACAATTGGCAAGTTTGCCAAAAGTGGCAGCATGTCACTGAGACACAGAAGACCCCAAAGAGACCTGTAGAGGTGGGACAAGCTATCAGTGTAGGAAGGGTGGTGATGCCAGCAGAAATGACCTCAGAAATGCACTTCACAAAGGGGTTTGGAAGCACCATGACCTTGATCAGGTTGTGCAAGATACTGGTAGAAGTGAAAAACAAGAAGGATTTAAGTCTGAAATAATAAAGCCCACCTTGAGGTGAGAGATAGCAAAACAATTAACCAACCTAACGGCTGGTTTGAAAAATGAGTAGACCAGAGCAGCATCATTAGGTTCTGCTTCTAAGCTTCACCCAAGGTGCAGGAAAACTTCAACTGAGTAATTTCTGTTCAAAACTCCAATCAGGAGTGAGGAATTTCAGTGTTATACAGGCCAGACTGTGCCACCTGGGAGGTCTTCCAGCCTGGAGTGGTGCCCACCCTTGCCTTGCTCAGAAGCAGGAGGATAGTATCTAGCAGTGCTTAGAGAAGGCGGAAGGATGGGCCTGGCCATGACTCTCCTTCACCAACGAGGTAAAGCACCCAGAAAGAAGGCAGGCAAATCCTTACTCACTGCTCAAAGTGTGTGAAAGAGAGTCCTCTGTCACCATGACCTCGGAATCATAGAATCATAGAATGCTTAAGGTTGGAAGGGACCTC
>VZSV01000118.1:529406-545954 GCA_013398735.1 Nothocercus julius
CTATGACATCCGCCAGCTCCCACAGCACTCTGGGGTGCATCCCATCAGGACCCATGGATTTGTGGGTATCGAGTTTCCTTAGGTGCTCTCTGACCCAGTCCTCCTCAACCCGGGGCAGGTCTTCCTCTCTCCAGGCTTCCTCTCTTGTCCCTAGGGCCTGGGACTCTAAAGGGCCGCCCCTGGTAAACACCGAAGCAAAGCAGGCGTGGGAATGGGATAACTGGTGCAAATTCACCAAGTTACTTAGGTGTCTAACATAGACTGAAACTAATGGGAATACTAAGCACCTCCACTGACCTGCGTTTTATCTCATGTGGGACAATACTCTTTTAAGAGATAATTTAAGTGGCCACATGTGATGCAAGCATCAAACAAGATATTTCCAGACTAACCAGAGTTGCTACTGAAGCCCCAGCCTCTCTGACCCTCATACACTTTTTCTCCAGACAGATTTTGTTCCATCCTCCTGGTCTGTGAGCATTTGCACCATGAGCCAAGTACTGAAGCCTTTTGGCATCATGATGCAGTGGGTGTGTGTAGGTGTACATAGGAACCCTAGGGGAAGAATAACTTCAGGAGATGATAGACTCCTGTGGAGCCCTTTATAGGATCAGCTTGGCAAATTGTTTCCAACCCAGCTCACACAGTGGAACATGTCACGAGCCTGGCTGCCTTCAAAGGCAGCAATGGGCTGACAGGCAGAGAGAGAAGTTAAGCTCTCACAGACGTACTTCCTTCTGATCATTGCACGTCGCTTTGTGCTCCCTTCATGCCCGCTAATAAACAACCAAGCACAGGCTGAAGCTCTTAAATTTCGCATTGATCATTCTATCATTCTATCCTACCTTTCAGCTGAAGTAAAAAACACCAGCACAGCCCAAATCAGTAAGTCGCGCTGATTTATACCTGTTGTACTCTGAGCAATGACTGTGTTTTATGAGGGAACAAAGT
This sequence comes from Nothocercus julius, assembly GCA_013398735.1. Classification (NCBI taxonomy): domain Eukaryota; kingdom Metazoa; phylum Chordata; class Aves; order Tinamiformes; family Tinamidae; genus Nothocercus; species Nothocercus julius. Next base: position 530,358 of record VZSV01000118.1, read on the forward strand.
ATTGCTTTGCCAAGATGCCCTAAACTCTCTCCCTCCTATAGCAGTGGCTGCTCTGAGAAAAGAAAAATTCACCCTGGAATTTGGTTCTGGCTTTACATCCCTTTTTTTCCCCTTTTAGGATTGTTTTAGCATGTTCAAAACAGGCCTTGTGGCGTTGCTTGGTTCTCAGTAGGGCTGTTGTTCTGCACCCCAGACTCAATGAGGCCTTGATGAAGCGGAGCTGTGCTCCTCTGCCAGGAAAGTTGCTTTTAGAGGGTCGGTCGCAGGGATTCGGTGCTTTAATCCACAAACTTTTATTTGAGGGTGAAATATATTCTGTTTATTCCCTGTTATAAACCTCATTGTCCTCCTACGCATTTAGGTCCCTGTGTCTGACCAGGCTGGGTCTCACAGAGGGGATCTTCTTGACCCTTTGCAAAGACCTCTTGGAGACCCAGGGTGAACATCAGAATTTCACCTTCTTTGCCTATTCCTTCTCTGCTCCTGTTGCCCTCATTAGCTGAGAGGTTTTGTGGGCATCCTTGGCTCATGGTCCTTGAAATCAGTTAACATGCTGTTAAGACGGCACCAGCCCATTGGATGTTGAGAAGCATGATGCTCAAGGGCAGCTCCTGCATTTAATTCCCAACAGCAGACACTGAGGGTAGGACTCTGTATTTCCAGAAACTGGGCAACCAGAGAGATTTTCTGTATTTTGCATATACAGAAAAAAAAAAAAAAAAATGCATTATATCTTGTAATGTGGAACGTTTATTCCTTCTCCTTCCCACAAGGGAAGAGAGCTTTTATTATGCCCATTTTACAGCTAGACGAGTATAATAAACATCTGCTATAACCTTCACAATTCACAGAAGCTAAGACCTTCTTACAGCTCTCTGTAGGCTCTTGAGTTTCGGTGTAGCTTGCTTGCAGCTCTGCCAGGAAACTGCTCAAATCCTGGGCTGGCTGGGAGAGCCGCAAGAGCCTCCATGTTCCTATCTGGGTTTCTGCCAGCAGTTGCTTGACTTATTTCTTTTTCTGTTCCATCTTGAGAGGGCAGGGGAAGGGACCAGGGTAGGGGCTCAGGTTGGTTTTGAATTACGGCAATGCAAGAAATAACTATCTGGAGAAGGTAGGTAAGGTCTCTGCTAGGAAACCTTTACCAGGGCAGTTGAAGTAGGATGCTTAGCCCAGTCAGACCCTTCTTCACAAATCTCCCCATACTAGTGAAAAGGCACCACTGTGGGCAAATTGCTTGTACAATTCCAGAAAAAGCCTGTTTCCTGTATAATAACAGGACTCGTGCCAGTAAAATCATTGCAGAAAATCCACTTTTCCCAACCGATACCAGTTTTGTCACAGACCCATGTGAGCAGGAAATGCTGTCCTGGCTGCATCCCATGCTTTATCTGCAGCCTTTCCTTGGCCTTCTGAGCTTTTCCAGTACATGGCAGCGCTCCTGCTCCCACTTCCTTCTCCACAGCTGCTTCTTCTCTTCTTTTTAACCCCTAATTATTCATCCTTGCTCTAAATATTCTTCACACTGGCCCTTCACTCTGCTTTCCTCTCACATTTTGATCACTTCACACAGGAAAAATAAAACAGGGAGAAAAAAAAAAGAAAAAAACTTGAGATTTAGTGTTTATATATGGTTAAGAGAAGACTGGGGAATTAGTACAGTGCTAATTAAAACAACAACAACAACAAAAAGAGGTATTCTGTGCAAAGAAGCAGAGTCACAGCCCCAGTAGATAAAATCCAGTGCTGATAGTACAGGGGAAAAAAATGAGAAACTAATCAAAAATGCACTACAGTGGCACCTGAGATACAACAACCTCATCAAATGCATCCATCCAAATAATAAATATGTCTGTGGAGGAAACTATGCTGTGATACAAATGCTTGCATCACAGGTGACATCAAACAAAAAACCCCTCTTTTTTTGGCCTAATATAGTGGAGATGCTGTTTGAGAACCACTTATGCAGGTGCAATTTTGACCACTGACTGTCCTGTGGCCAGATCAGGAAGGCTTCTTGCAGCTGGCCAAGGAAATGCCTGACCCCTGAGGGCAGCTTCATTTTGTATTTTAAGAAGTACTTTTTTAAAAAAAAAAAATGTCATTTGCTCCTGAGGTTCTTAGTGCTTCATTGCACGACAGGGCACTGTGATAGCCCTTGCTGACGCAGGGATGCCTGGCTCTGCGGCAGGAGTTTCCTCAGCACAACCCAGCTTCTGGGAAGCTCTGCACCAGCACTCAGATGAGCAGAGAAGGGCTAAGGAGAAAGTCGTCTACCCAGAGCCTGGCCAAGTTGCCAGTGTCTCTTCCCACCACTTTGCAGGGCTTTCTTGGGAATCATTCCAGTGGCTCCGGCAATGAGCAAAGTGTCCCTTGCAGAAGAACCATTGAATGATATAAAAAATCATTTACAGCTTCATGTCTAAAGTGTGTGATAGATGAGGTTGTTGGCAGTCTCAGAAAAGTGTATATCATCTCAGCTATTAATGTTCAAAACTGTCAGGAGAGCTAAAACTTTCCAGGTTGTTGTCCAGTAGCTGATGAGTCAGAGCCTTCAGATGAAGAACTGAAGCTTTCTTTCCCTTTTATTTTTCCCTCTGTTTTAAGGGAGGTCTGAAAAGCCTCAAGGTACCATTCTGGAGTCCTTTGGGATTACAGCTTTGTTCCTCAGTGAAGACAAATAAAGTGCTGCCATTACCAACTGCTTCACAAAAAAGGCAAAGAAAGAGGAAGAAATGTCAAAGTGTTCCTCCTTGTAAAAAAAAAAAAAAAAGAAAAAAAACCCTGGCAGTTTGAGGAGACTTCATGGTGGAGATCATAGTTGCACTTCCACCATTAAGGCTGAGGCAAGAAGATTTCAGCCTGAGAGGTTCTATAAATCTTTGTTTTGACTAGAAAAGCTCTTCCAAAGGACAGCAAACACCATAGAAAATGCAATTTTCAAATATTTCCTTAAGTGGCTGGGAAAAAAAAAAAAAAAAAAAAAAAAAAAGTCTCTGCAGAGAACAGGACTACCTAACTCATTTCCTTTCATAAACTTTTCATGGGCCCTCATTTTTTATCCTCCTGCAAAAAAACAGAGACACGTCAGGGCCATGTGTTTCACTATATTATCCCTCCAAATATCTGGATAGCTTTGGTCCTTTCTAATCTTCATCTACAGTGTTTTGAAATGTTTTGTCCTCACAAAAATATTTCTCTTGCCTCTTCCTGTGTTCCCTGGTGTTGTTTATAGCCCTAGAGATGATCTAAGCACTGTGAGAAGAAGGTTGATGGGATGTTTAGGATGCTAAGTCAGGCCTGGAGACACAGGACCGCCCATACCGCTACATGCTGTCCTGAGACCAGACCGCTGATGCCTGATACACCGCTGTGGCCTACAGCCATGGAGCTAAGTGCTTGCATTAATGGGTATTTTTATATATACCCATTATATGAAAGGGCTCATTATTTGCAGGATGGGTTCTGGGATGGGTATGGCCTGGTCCTGTCCTTCTGGGGCTATGCCAGTACTGGTAAGCTAAACACATCTAGTGCTGAGGCCAGTTCACAAAAACTAGCCTATGGCTATACTTTTAAACTTGTTTGCATCCGAAACAGGGAAGCTATTTACAATAAATCTACGGTTAAATAGATTTATTATTTATATTACAATAAAACTAAGGCTGTGCTAATTGCTAAGTGATGCCTGGGAATACACAGGGAGTCTTCTACTCTGCTCAGGGCACAAACATGGCCAAGATCTTTCTATTAATTTAAAACAAGAGACAGTCAAGATGAAATGCCTTGAATTGCCTCCCAGCACTGCTGAACTTACTGGTGTGATTGTAGCCTGTAAGCTAAAACTAGAAATGTGTGTTGCGCAGCAGATGCATCAAGGTAGGAGGTCTCGTACCATAGGGGAGCAAGGTTTAAATACTAGAACTTAAAGTGTCACTGCTCAGTAGCTTCCTATTACTGTGTGTAACTGTACACTTTTCTGCTAGGGAGTCAATCCCATTAAATAAGATTTCTAACTAGAAGTCTAAGAGAAGACTCCTAAAACGTATTTGGGCACTTGAATATTCCAGATCTAAAGTGTCGTTTTCTGTGTGGAGGCAAAAGGAGTTGGAAGTGTTCAGAACACAAAAACAAAACAAAACAAACAAACAAAAAATCCAGTACTGTTCATTCAGTATGTGCTCACAGTTGCAACCATCATTTATCCTGGTCCTCCCAAGGTCATCTCCCCAAAACTGCAGGAAAAAAAAAAAAAAAAAATCATGTACCTCTTGTCCTTGGAAAAGGACGACATTTTTCACAATCAGGGAGATGGAAACAAGCTACAGGATACTCAATCGAGTATCCCGGGAAGGAACTCCTGTTCATGCTCACAGAATCATTTGCACAGCTGTGGGCTCTCTGACCAGCATTGGTGTAGGTATCAGGTTTCTGACTTTGTGCGTGGGAACAACATGCCCATACAATACCTACTAATAAAAATTTCCTCTTGCTCCACCACAGCAGAGCAGAAGTTCTCACAGATAAACCTGCCGTACTTGGAAACAAGGATGCAAAACCTTATTAAGGATGCAAACTTCAAAACTAAGTGGTTCCACAGGTTATTATTTGTTTGCTTTGGGTATGCATTCCTGAGGGGGGAATAACTCTTGTTACTTGCAATTCTGTCCAAATCTATCCTTTGTGGGTCAGGGATCCCAGTTTATCTGATTGCTTATCAATATTAGACGATTCTGAAATGTGGAGCCGGTTTTGTTTGGTTTTGTTAAATGTCCATGTCTGAGTAGCTTTCTCCATAGTTTCTCTGGCAGGAGACTCAGTTCCACATTCTCTTTTCCCCAACAACCACTTTAGCCTGTCTTGCTGTCTGAGCATCCCCTCTGACCCCGGAGCCTGAAGATGTGCCTTGCCACAAGCATCCCAAACACTCTCTTCTCCTCAACTGTGCACACACACCACGATTCCTGGCTTGAGGCATTGGCTCAATCAGAGCTGCTAAGCTTTCTTGGAAATTCAACCACAGTTTCATAATTCCAAGACATGTGATCATTTTTTCTCTCTCGTTAAGATGAGAAAACATGAGTTTCTGGTCTGCTGGGATGGAAATTCTAGCAAGCCCATGGCAGTATGTTGCTTTTGTTCCCTAAACCAGAAAATGCAGGTACTGGAGAGACTACCTGTGCCTTGTGTGCTTCTCCTATGGAAAAAACAGATGTATAAGATTTATTCTGGCCTATGTTTAGTGCTCACATTATTGGCAAAGTCTTCCTTTTTTTTTTTTTTTTTTTTTTTTTTTTTTTTTTTTTTTTTTTTTTTTTTTTTTTACCTAAGTTAAACTTGTATTTTTGCAAGAAGGTATTTTAAGAGTTATTCATTCCAGTGCAACTAACATAACCTGGGACTCTGGAAGCCAAACATTCCCTTTTCTCCAGCTTTTACACTGCCAACTTCAGAGAACATGTTACTAAAAATGAGATGCATTTCTGGATGTTTTCCCTATTCATCACACTGCTAGTCTTGATTATAGTCCCTGATTATTTGAATAGATGACAGTAATCCCCTTTGGCTCAATATTCTGCAAAATCTCTCATCATTGTCAGATATACTGGATACTGTGTGTTGATAAATCAAATACTCTCTGATCTTCCGTCTTTTCAGTGCTGGGGCCCTGACAGTTTTTTTCTGGTAATTACAGTTGCAGAATTGAGGTTTGTTTTGGGGTTGCTGAGAAAGCGATCAAGCCCCTCTTCTGAAGGCTGAAGACAGGAAATGTTTAAGAGAGAGTCCCTTTTTAACTTAGCACATTCCATTAGTTACTTCTGTTTGGAGTCAAGCAATCCATAACGCATGGCTCCGCATCACTTGTAGGGTTTTCACTGTACCTAAAGAGGATCAACACCACATCTGAAATTGGAAGTTTTGAAAACCCTATTTAATGAAAATCCTGCTCATCTTAACACTCTGTACTGCCATCATCTGACCATGCAGCTTGGTTATATTGCCCTCTGCAAGATGTTGCCAGGCTTAGAGGGAAGACTAAACAGGATCTGTGAGTAGTTGCAGGGCAGGAGTAGGTCTATTTATAAATGCTCTTTTATAAAATTCCTTCTGTTCCCCAAGATCCCTGTGAGAGAGGAAAAGTGATGCTTTTCCTGCCTTTTTTTTTTCTTTTTTCTTTTTCTTTTTTTTTTTCGCTGGGAGACTAGTTGAGGATATTTTCCCCAAATATCCTTATTCCTTATTTTCCCCATTTTCTTATTTTGTATGTCTTGCCATGTTATGGTGGTACCATTGATTTCTGAAAGGGTTGTCTTTGTATCAGGAAAAATGAGAATCAGTTCTGTGAAACTTTACCAATGGAGGGATTTATCTTCCCAGAATGAGACACCAGCATCTGACATCTCACATACCCTGGCCATGATTGGGTTGGCCAGTTTTTGATCTCTACTTCAGGAACGGAGCTTAAGGTGCACTAGCTTCTTACCACGGTCTATAAATGGAGCCTGGATTAGTAGCTCAGATCTAGATGTTCACATTGTCTATGTAGACCGAATTTCATGCCAAACAAGAAGAAACTGGGTCTTAGCCCATAGGTAGAAAAAGGTGGCAGCATTAAGATATTTAATGTATGAAGTACAGTGGAGCGAAAAGAAGGTTCAGCTTAGAAAATATCATAAATTTTAACAAAAAAAATCTTCCTTCTGGCATCCTATATATTTTCCTATATATTTCTCATGTCTCACAATATTTTTAGAGATGGACCAATGGAAAAAAGGAAGAGTGCTGATGGGTGTCAGCCCTTATCTCTTATTACATTAATAAATTTATAAATACAATCAAAATAATGTATTCATTACATTTATTACAACCAAGATTGAAAAAAAAAAAAGGGGGGAAATAGAAATATGACAGCAAAATCAAGTGAAAAAAAGAACTGCCCACAGTATTTCAAAGGCTGAGGTATTCACAAGGCAAAATTAGAAATTCAAGAAAACTAGTGTGATGTTGGCTACCAGTTCAGGGTTTCTTTGAATCTCAGTCAGTACAATTTTTAACTCCTTTTCAGAACAATATAAGGTTCTGAGCTGCACTTCACTTCAAATGTTTAGTAAAACATAGGAGTAAATGTGCAGACTGTTTTTTAATATTATAGCAATACATTATTATCATAAGTCACATGAACATATTTAGTTTCAGAGCCAGGACAAGTATGACTGAAGGGGATTTAAAGTATGGGTACATGAGAAGAAGGATCCAAAGGTGATTCAACCCCCACTCAATATTTTATGCATCTCTCACCCTATCTGTCCACTTATTTATGGGACTTCCAGTTTCTTTACACATCACTGCTGACCTAAATGACAGCCACATTCCTTATGCACCGCCAGGCACGAAACCTGCACTCTGTTCATTCATCCATCCCCTCTAGGATATTATTCCTACAGATATTTTTAAAAAAGAATTGCCACATCCTTCAAAAACAGAATATTATTAAAATGATAAAGATCTAAAAAATCACCTGAACTACTCTTGCAGCAAGGCCTGATATTCACAGAGGAATCCAGAAAGATCAGCTCCCTTTCTTACTTCTGAAATATCCTTAGCAAAACTAAAGGTTGACATATTTGAATGGCTTTTCTAAAGCTGTATTGATTTTTTTTTTTCCTTTATTTTGGGTTCTAGAGTCTCAGGGCAATCTGTATTTTCTATATTTTCTCTTATTCTCTTATTTTCTATAGTTTTAAGACTGAGGATGAGGGAATGAGTCTGCAAAAAATAAGGTGTACAGAGTAGAGGTGTAAGTTGTCCATCATGCAGAGAGGAAGATCTGAGGTCCACTTCTTCATAGGTCTTCATTGCCTCTAAAGGATTCAATCAGTGACTTGACTAAAGCATTTTAAAAGTGTTCAGAAGAGCCAGAGTCCAAACTTGGCTTCCCTTTTTTCCAGTTGAGTCTTATAATTACAAAACAATCTTTATGTTCCAGTCTTTACTGGACAAACATACTGTCAAAAGGTCCATTTGCCATTTTTGGTCTTTGTGCATTTCCACCCACGCTGTGTGCATTTGTCATTTTTTTGTTCATAACCTCTTTGTTCAGACAGCATTTTTTTCATCGCTTTCAATGTACACATGGAAGATCTGCTTTTGTGGTGATTCATGAGCACCAGGACCCACCCGTCTGGAGGTTGTTACTGGAGCCACGCCAAGGTCCCTCTTCCAGCCATGTCTGCAAACACGGGTCAAAGTTCATGTTCATTTTAGGGGACTATAATTAGCACATCAGGTTTAGTCAGGACTGTGTTCCCTCTAGACCCAGATTCAAGGCAATTAGGGTTGAACTCTTTCACCATGGTGCTTCTGTGTCTGTCCCACAGTAACAATAGCAACGGAAGTACCCATTACTAAGCATTGTTGTGGCATGGCTCCGCTGGGCTCTGCGGGACAAAGGAAAGCATATGGTCTAATTACATCTCAGCATTGGACTCGGGGGAGGTTGTGGTGAAGATGGAGCTGAAGATCCTCTGCAGAGTTTTTGTGTATTTGTTCTATTTTCCAAAGATATCCATACGTAGATCTACTGTAAGTAGGAATTGTTTGAACAGGATAGCGAATCAAGATTATGTCTTAGAGGTGTTCTCATCCTGTGCAAGCTGTCCCCCTCCAGTATTGTTCCGTAAGACTCTGGCTTTTCTAAGATGTCCATGTGTGTCACGGGAACTAACTTCATAGCTGAAATATTTTAGCCCTGCTTCTCAGCAGGCTGCATCATCCAAAGTCAGGACAAAATGTGATGGCAGGATTCAGTCTTGCACAGAGGACACACATTGCTTACGCCCCACTTCAAGGGTATTTTGAAGCATTCTTTCATGTGTGGTTTCTGTTCTGGTCTCTTGCAAAGGCTGGGATTTTCCCAGATCACTGTTATACAGCAAGGCGCTCCATGGCTTCTGGAGGCCCTATTGAAGGCATTTAGAGTAGAATTCAGGTCATCTAAAATAATTAGATTATGCATCTGTTATGCATGTATTCCAAAGAATGAGCTAGGCCCCCTCTTTAGTCAATCCCAGAGGGAAATTATTCTCATACTAAAAGAAGGGTGCTTAAAAGAAGTTGGCTGAATCCCCAATTTGTATCTTTTCCATTGACTATGGAATGTGCCCATGATTAGCTTATCCTGAACATCTCATCATTTTTGTGGTCAAATTGATGAACTCTCTCTCTCTATCATCGTTGACATTTTGCAAGAGATATTATAGGATTAGACCAACCTGTAATTGATAAGAATGAAAATGGAAGTAGAATCATTTCATTAAAAGGCCTATGAGTTACTTTTCTTCAAAAGCTGGTTTTGGAAGTCATGTGGTTCTGCAGGCATTTGTCTGTTCTTTTGATCTAAAATGACATTTCTAATCCTCATGATTTTGTTGAAAACTCAGAATCTGTTTTTGTAAAACTCTAGAATGCGAATGAAAACAGCCACAAATTCTGTGTGCTGAGCAGCTTTATTGCTGGCCTTGCTGTGTGTTTTTGTGTGAGTGGTGGAACTAGGGGGATTGTTGAGGAAGTAAAAGTTTATCAGAGAAAGGTTGGGTTTACTGTAGCATACTGATCCTACACACTGTCCCAGGGATACTGTGTTACTGAGAGCTGTGCTTGGAGCACGGACAACAGTGCAAGTCTTGGAACTATATCCTTTTTTATTCTCTGTATATATATGACATTTAGCAAAGTGTGATTTTTTCTCTTGTTCCTGAGCAAATTACTGTGATTAAAAAATGCTCTTCTGAAATAAGAGCTATGAGATTCCAGGCAGCATTTTATAGGGAAAATTCATCTTCAGTACACAGGAAAGAAAAAAAAAAAAAAAAAAAAGGCAGTAGAGAAAAGATCTCCTAGAACATCATGTCCGTGGCATTGTAACAAAAATAATTAATCACAGATGAGTAGCTTGCCTAAACAAATTGAAACCCAAGAACAATAAAACCTCTGCACCCTAGCCTTAATAAACAATGTCACAGAACCAAAAATAAAATGAAAGTTTGCCCTTATCTGGTCTCGTTATGAGAAAAAATACTAAAGCACAAGACTGATTAGAGCCTACAGTGGTTTATATCGCTTGGTCTATGTTGGACCTCCTCTCCCATGACAAAATCAGTACTTTTGCTATACTTCATTGATCTTTATTTGGGAAGGCATTAAGACACCCATAGTTTTGTCTCAGAAATGGGTATACATTTCAGCTCAGTCCATTTCATTGAGAAGACAGTAAGGAGCATCCCTCAGCTACCCCATCACAAGGGCTCAGTTCAGTTCAGAAACACTGCCTGCCTAATTCATTTCCTAATGAGCCACCATTTTCATTATATCCTGCCATAAGAGAGGAGATGCTCTAAATACCAGAATGCAGAATATTTCAGCACCACCGCCTTTGTTATGTGCTTAGCAGCATTCTTGCGAGGAGCAGCTGGTAAACACTTAAAGATGACATGTTGCATAAAAGTTGCAGTCCGCACATGAAGCATAATCCAACACAGTCCCCTTTGTCAGCATAACAGACGCACCCGCATCCCACCAAGCATCCCAACCAGTGCCTCTTTTTGTTTGTTTTTTTTTTTTTTGAAGGGGGAGCAAAAGGAGAGGTAAGGGCCTGGAAGGAAAGAGAAGGAAATATTTCGTAATTTGTAATATTCATAATTAAGGAAGGACAGTTAACCACGGAAGAGCAACATAAATTATCTGTGCTGCTGCAGAACAGCAGTAGATTTTTGCCTCATGAGACATTTGTGCTACATATATGGACTGGTAATGAGCACATCTATTCTTGGCAAATCAGGTTCTTTTTCTCTTATGTTTTTTTAAAATGTAGTCTCAAACTGACATGAAATATCACTGCCTCATGAAATAACGTGAGGTCTTAAAGTATGACCTTGATTTTTTGATATCTGTGCTAACTTGCAGGCATTCATCAGATTTAGGAACCTCCAGCTACATTCAGACTTGTCTATACAGCTACAGCTGTAGTATTAAAATACAGAAGCAGGTTTGACTACTGTTAACCACAGATATGCCTATGGTTTAAGTGCTATCACACATCCTAGTATAGTTTTGCCTCCTACCAAGCAGCAATCCGCTTCATACGTCCCTCTAGCACAGTGTTACAAGCTTTGGTCAACCTGCAAAGGAGGTTCTAGGCAAACCATACTTCTAAATAGAGAGGATTGACCGAGTGAACCAATCTATTCCTTTAGTATAAAAAATATATAGAACTGCCTTTAAGTCCTCTTTTGGACAATTGTTCACATGAAAGTGTGGTTTCATTATAGTACCTGGAGCAGAACCCCATGTGCTGGATCCTGAACAAACCCAGATCTTCTGCATTTAAAATTTCTCAGGTCTTATTACTGATGTGATCCATCATCCAATGAAGCCATTCCACATGGACCAGTAGGTCTGGAAGACCTTTCCGTCAGCTTGAGTTCAAGGGCCACAGGAATATCATACCATCTGGGCACCCATCCAGTTGAGCAGCAAAAGTCATAGCAACTCATACTTGCTAGTGATACTTTTCTCAACACTCCCCTTTGCACAAAACCCAACGCTGACAAGCTCAAACTCTGTTGCATGGAGACTTATGCCAAAGTACATCCTAACTGGCTTATGTACTTGACTGAAGCATCTCAGATAGGAACATAGATGGTCTAGTTTTCCTCAGCTATCAAAGAAGAAAGTCAGGCACCTGAGCAATTCTCATTTAATGTGGGATGAGTTGCTTTCTGAAAGTCTCTGCTTCCTCATTCTTCTTTCTATCTTTCCCCCACTTTGATAATATAAGAAGTCTGGAATGAAAAGTTAGATGAGCTAAGTTTGAACCTAAGAGATTGTCCATAGTCACCCGGTAACCTTGTGAGAAATTTTCGTCTTCTAAGACTTGTGCTCAGTGCCTTATTTTTGAAGACCATCATACTTCTGACAATCTTATAGGAGAAAAAGGAATTTTGCTAAAGATAACCAATATTATTCTAAAAGACAAAATCAGATTCTACAAACAGGAATGCAGCATTTAAATAATATTAAGGATAACTCTGAAATCTGCAGAAGTGATAAAGTTCAAGAGCTAAGATAAAAAAGTTTTTCCAACTCATCCAGACTGCTTGGGTTCAGAGGGACTCTTCAGTCCCTGAGAGATCTGACTGTAAGTACAACATGAGCTATATGCTGTAAAAGTTAAACAATGTGGAGGGAATTAGGGGTGGACTGGAGACCTAAATTAAGAATTTTCATTACTGCCATGGATTGTATCCAGGCCGGCAATGTTATTTAAACATAACATTTGTGGTTTGATTTCATGATCTTTTTCCAAGGGAAGTGATGGAATTCAGGCATCAGTGGATGCTTCTTGCAGTATGTAAAGGGTATGATGCATCTCAAATAGCATTCCCATTACACATTGTGATAATAACAATCATTTATTTAGCGTTGGACAGCTGATGAGTATTTCCATTTGTTTATTTATTGTTTCTTTGTTCTGCTGTTATGGTATGGTAAATGGTATATTTACAATCCTGGGAGGCTACTTAGTGAAAAATCAATTCAGTCATCTGGGTGCATTAAATATGGATTGAAACATCCTGTTTGGATGTGTCACCTTAAAAGCTGTTGTACTTGAATAGTGTAGGAGGAGAAAGGTAAAATATCTTTCTTAAGCCTGGAGGACTGGATACAGAGAAGTCAAATAGGAAGACTTTGTAAGTTACATAGCCAAGGCAAGGACACTTCAGGCAACATCTTTACTGTTAGATATATACATTTCAGGGATTGATCATGGGACCTCAGCCAAATGGTGCAGAATATCCTGCATTTGTATTGTTCAGAGCTGGCATCTCCTATGTGTCTCTCTACATGCCCTGGAGGCCTAAGATTTAACTACCAATTTGAGTGTGTTATTTTTGGCTCAAGTGTCCCAAACGTGTGGGTTGCTTTGCAACAATATGAGAGGTGCCTTAGGACTGGGACTTTCTATTGCATTTCTCTGAGGGCTGCATGTGTTGGAGGACTAAGAAGGGCACATACGCTGCAGTCTTACCCATCTTACTTTTAGGAAGGGTCTTCAAGCTGAACCGAGATGGGTTTTGTGTTGAAGGAGAAGATAGTTCACTCCAAAAGAAAGTCCAGATGAGAGCTACTATTTAGACTCTGTGTGTGTCAAGGGAGCAGACCTGAAAGTATATTTTGGGTATATCATCTGACAGTGTCAATGTATCACCTGAGGTTCTCTAAAGAGGAGTGGAAACACAAAAGGACCTTGCTGAGGGAATAGGGCCAACCAGTAAGTTGTGCTGAGCTGTGCTGTTGCCATGCATATTTTGCATCCTGCTGAGTGAAATCATGTGCACAAGATAATAACTCTGTGCCAGGAGTTAGCAAGTGGTCTCAGGAAAAAAAATGAAGAAACTATCAAGGGCTTTTGGGGAGATGACATGTTTTTTGCTACTTCTTAGCAGAATTTCCAATACCACCTTTTTTCCAACATTTTCAGGACAGGACCCATTTACAAAAATGCTGAGGATTGTCAGAAAATACAGCCAGGAGTATATGTTTTCTATAAAAATGCTCAATCTGCGATTAATCTGAATGGCTAGAGAAATCGGGGTTTCTAATAGTTTCCTAAAGAGCATTCCAGAGTTGAAGGGCACAGCTGGTGTCATTCAGCTCTCAAAAGATTACCCAATGATTGCTTTGTGCATAAGGAGGTGCCTTGCCAGGAGTAATTCCATCTTCTGTATGGGAATTTCAGTAGCTTCCCAAGAGGTAAATTATTTTTCCCTCCTTTGGTCCCTGTGTCTCCTACTTCACAGCTGATCACTATCAGCCTTCACAGCTGGTATGTTACAACACTTTCAGAAACAGTCGTGATGGTGCTGCAGCACAAGAATTGAGCAACACAAATATTTACTGCGACCTTGTTGTAACAGAGGGAGAGATGTGCAGCCATTCATCAGACTTCCTGAATTATTTTAATCTTTTTGAGAAATGCAAGAAGACTCTTTCTGTCTGCTGCACTTTGCAGTTTCACTGGAAGGAAGTCTGGGGTCTAGAGATCTGCCTCTCTATTTCATTACATGGAATTCCAGCCAAATCCATTAATTCATAAAAATCTTTTTTTTTATTGAGAAATGTGTGTTTCTTGAGAAAACTCTGCTGCAATGCTGAAGCATGAATGTGTGGCTACATGAATTTATGCCCTGCAAAGCAGAACCTCCAACAGCATTGGTGCATTTGCAGTTAAAGCACTCTGGATATACTTCTAGAGAAGTGAAAGCAGGAGGCAGGAGGAGGAAGACAAGATCTCACCGCATCAGCCTCAGCTCGCTGGTGTTTTGCAACACCTGGCTTGCTTTGGCAGAGAGGAGCTTCCTGACTGTGGCTGATACCAGCTCCATGTCTGCCCAGCACCGTGACACTCAGGGCTGGTGGGTCTTGTTGTTTTGATGATGCCTGCTGAGAACACCAACATAATACATGGCAGGATTCTTTTCTTACAAAAAAGGAGAAATCCATGGGTGCAGCTCGTTAAAAAGGCAAGCAAACAAACACATATGTGAAAATTATTTTCTTCCCTTAATAAGAAAGAAAAAAAAAAAAAAAAAAAAAAAAAAACGAATCCATGGGAAATAGCATATTGAAAAAAAAAAAAAGCTATTTCACTGCAAATCAAGCAGTTTAAAAAAGTCAGGAATACCAGATTTCTGATGGCATCTGTGACTTCCCTTGGACTTTGCTTGGGCACAGATCCCCATTACATGATGCATTTATAATTATCTGTTCTTATTCAAAGGACAAGGAGGAAAAGAAGAAGAACTGACAGTGGCCAAACAGCAAGCACTGTTAGAGTGCTTATTATTATATTATTATGCCTTAATTCTCCCACTGACCAAACTGGTGCCCTGTGTATTGCCAACACACCCTCTGGCAGTGCTCTAACACAATCACAGGTATGTTCATGGCACTGAATTTTTTTACACTTATCATAGAATCATAGAATCATTAAGGTTGGAAGGGACCTTTAGAGATCATCTAATCCAACCGCCCTGCACACACAGGGTCACCTACAGCATGTGGCTCAGGACTGCGTCCAAGCGGGTTTGGAAGATCTCCAGAGAAGAAGACCCCACAACCTCCCGGGGCAGCCTGTTCCAGGGCTCTGTCACCCTCACTGGCAAGAAATTTTTCCTTAAGTTCCTGTGGAACTTTTGGTGTTTCAGTTTGTGGCCATTACTTCTCGTTCTATCGGTGGCCACCACTGAAAAGAGGCTGGCTCCATCCTCCTCCTCACTCCCTCCCTTATATACACTGATGAGATCCCCTCTCTCTCGGCCTTCTCTTCTCCAGGCTGAACAGGCCCAGCTCTCTCAGCCCTTCCTCCATAGGGCTGATGTTCCAGGCCCCTGATCATCCTTGTAGCCCTGCGCTGGACTCTCTCCATATCCCTCTTGTACTGGGGAGCCCAGAACTGGACACAGTACTCCAGGTGTGGCCTCACCAGGGCTGAGTAGAGGGGCAGGATCACCTCCCTCGACCTGCTGGAGACGCTCCTCC
>VZSV01000118.1:558322-577298 GCA_013398735.1 Nothocercus julius
CTAGGAAGAGGAAGTCGATGAGGCTTCTCCAGACAGACGGAAGTAGCCTCATGATCACAGGAGCTGCTTCTCCTGGAGGAATCCAGCGACCCTGCTATCTGATTTATAAGATAAGAACATAGCTACGCACAAACAGTCTGGGAGTTACCTGCAGAGCACTGGTGCTAACTTTTTGACACGGGTCATCACAGAATCACACACAGAATCATGGAATGGTTAAGGTTGGAAGGGACCTCTAGAGATCATCTAGTCCAACGCCCCTGCTCAAGCAGGGACACCTAGAGCACGGGGCACAGGGTCTCATCCAGGCGGCTTTGGAAGATCTCCAGACAAGGAGCCTCCACAACCCCTCTGGGCAGCCTGTTCCAGTGCTCTGTCACCCTCACAGTAATTAAGTTCTTCCTCACATGGAGGTGGAACTTCCTGTGTTTCAACTTATTTCCTTCTTAGTAGCTGTATCCTGGTGGAAAGGACCTGGTAAATGATTCTGGTTTCCTCAAGCTCCAGACTGGAGCTGAAACACAGCCCATAGTGGTAATGGCTGGCTACTGCACACTTCAGACAGCTGGTCGATGAGGACATGCAAGAAGTGAAAACTAGGTCAATTTACTAAAGATGTAAAGATGCATATGAAAGAATTGCTGGAGCATGTAGGGACAAAATAAGAAAGGCCAAAGCACAAAATGGGATACAGCTAGCAAGGGACATTAAAGATAAAAAAAAAAAAAAAAAAAAAAAAAAACTATTAATATTTCATCACAGGGAGGAAGATGAAGGAAGAAGCTGGTCCTCTACTTAGAAAGAAAGCAGAGCTAATAGTGTCTGGAAGGCTGAAGTGCTTAATGTCTCTCGCATGTTAGTGCTCACTGAGGCAGCTATGATCTAATGACGCTAACACCACTAACTGGGAAGGAAGAATTCAGCCTACATACAGTGAGTAAAAGGAAAGCTAAGAGACTGTTTTGGTAAGATTGATTATTGTTCAAATCAAGGTACTGGCTGGGCTCAACTAGCTGTTACCTTGAAGAACATGTGAGGCTTAGAAGAGATGTTTGACAGCAGACACAGATCTATGCTGAGGCAGAGGAAAAGTAAGACCTAGAGAATTATGAATCAATCAGTCTATCTTCTGTACCTAGAAAGATCAGCAAAAGTACAGCAAATGAAAAAGATTATTTTGAACATCTCAAGATCAGAAGAAGGGTAACAACACCAAGCACATGTTCGTTAAAAATAAACAATGATTAAAAAAAATGCCAGGTCTGTGGAAGATCTAGAGGATGTGAGAGACAGATCACATACCATAGAAGGAA
Source organism: Nothocercus julius (assembly GCA_013398735.1). NCBI lineage: Eukaryota > Metazoa > Chordata > Aves > Tinamiformes > Tinamidae > Nothocercus > Nothocercus julius. The sequence goes on from VZSV01000118.1 coordinate 559,636, forward strand.
AGGAAGTTGCTCTGATATGATTTGACCCTGACTCTAGAAAGGCTTTTGGCACTGTCTCATGTGAGATTTGCTTAGGTGAGATGGGAATTGAGTCCAGATTAAATTCCGCAGCTATGTAGTAGGAGCATTATCCTCAAAAGGGGCTTAACCGTCTCATCATGGAGGAATATCTGGAGTAGATTACGGGGATCTGGCGTCATTCAAAATCTTCCTGTCTTGGGCAGTAGCATATAGGAGGTACATCTGTAGACAATAGCAGTTGAGGTTAAAAATCAAAACAAAACTGGAGAGGTATTCTGAAACAGATTGCTGAGGTAACTGTAGGTACATGTTGGTTCAAGCTCCCTGGTCATTTAAGCCCTGATGAATTTTTTCACCAAGGCTAAAGGGACAGGATTGAAATGCCTATGCCATGAGAGAATGAACACAGGATAAACAGCAGAGAGGGACAGGAGTACTCCACAAGATTAAAGCCCTGTAGAGAAAAGTTATTGCTTCTGCTAGGGGATTTCTGGGGTTGGTATCTATTGTTCTTGGGATTTTTCTCCTGTTGTCAATCATTTTTTCCCAACAGGTTTAATTGATTTCACAGATACCTTCCCTCACCAGCATCAGTAGGAGCCAGAGTTGCTTTACAGGATGCTAACTGTTTGGGGCTTTGGTCATTAGGGTGATTGGCTTTTTTGACTGTGCCTGGCTAGGGACTTGCTTGCCTCTGTAGGACAGTCAGCATGGTGGGAATAGGTGACTTCTTGGAGACCCTGGAGGTGAAGAATGTGACACTCCTGGGAGGTTTATGGACAACATGATGTGTAAAAATGCCAGAAAGACGGGTTATCTTGCATATCAAAGATTGGAGAAGCACAGGAGAGGTGATCAGAGAGCTAGAAAAATGATGTCTGAGCAAAGAGTGAGAGAACCAGGGAAGAAAAGGCTGCAGGAGAGAGCTGCTTACTGTCTTTAAACTGGGTGTACATTGTGATGAAGAAAAAAAAAATAATTCCAGCGACATGTTCTAGGAATAGTGGACTTCTTAAACTGCAGTGAGGGAAATTTAAAGTAACCATGAGGTAAACTCTCTGACTCTGAAGACAGTACAGTGATGGAAAAGGTTGCTGGAGGGAGAGTAGAGGGAAGGGACTTCCCTCTGTGGAGGTTTTTAAGACAGATTAGACAAACATCTGTCAGGAAGGGTTTAGTTAATGCTGATCCTGCCTTGGGGCAGGGGAGGGATGAGAGGACCCCTTGAGTCTCTTCCAGCTTTCCCTCTGACTGTGCCTCAGCTGGCCCCTTGCCTTCCTCCCCCTCACATTCTACAGCTCCTGAGTCTGCTTGACGGAGACTCAGAGCAATGGTCTTACTCTCAGCTCAGGATCTCTCCTGCCTCAAAAATAAGCAAGCCAGGGGTCCTGAGGAAGGTGGGATGCTGTGATGTCTCCTTCACAAGGAGGTCTCTGGCCAGAAGCTGCACTCCATCACTCACACCCAGCAGGATGCGGGCTGGACACGTACGCCATCCTGGCACAAGTTACACAGGTGCATCTGAAGGACCCTGAACCAGCACACCCAAAATGTGAAAGCTTTCCTAAACTGGCCACTCCATAGTCTCAGCACACACCTTGATGCCTTAATTAGGTGAGAGGTTTTTTTTAATTAAGATGGAGACTATAATCCACACCATGCAAAGAAAAGAGTAGTTTTCCTAGGAAATCCTTCACCTGCACCACCTGGAATGACGTGGAATAACTGAAAATAATGAGGGAAACTCACTGCCTCCAAGGACACTGTGGTATCTCAGACATGGCACCGAGTACCATATTTTCCTGTGCTGTATCCTTTTCAGTGAGAGGTGCTGGGAGGGCAGCCACTCAGACCAAGGATGCCATGTCAGAGAGATGCATTTGAGGATAAAAAGCCTCAAATAAGGTATATAAAAATAGAGAGAGAGCAGAAGGGGCTTCCTGTGTTAAGCTGGAAAAAAGGACGGTAAGTAAGTGGTGGCTTTTGCTTCAGATTGCAGTTTTTTCCTTCAAACCTGAGCACGTGTGCTGCTCATTCTGGCAGTTTTCTATGGGGTCCCCAGAGGACAAGACTGAGATGTGTGCGCCACATTGTGAAGTACTCAGTAGAATTCAGTGAGTCAGAGTGAGTGGGAGCAAAACATCCTATGCGGAGCCTAAAGGCCCCAGAGAGCAGAGAGGCAGCTTCCCTGTGGCTGAAATCATTCCCACTGTACTGCAGCTGGAAGGCACTATTTAGAGATTGAAACCTTCTTATGATAGGCCCTAAATAAATCCTTAGCTCTGCAAACTTAGCGTTTAGAAAGAAAACAGGAGTAGTTAGAAAAGAGTAGCTGGACCAAAAAAAAAAAAGACTGGTAAAGGTCCATGTTTCATTGGAATTCGTCCCCAAAGTCCTGAGTCTGTGACACCCAAGGTCAAGTTGCTGCCTTCAGGACTCTGAGTCAACAAATTTCTCCCTTGTCAAATTAGGAATGGGTATTATGACAGTATTAGGGTAGGACTTGAAAATGAGTTTTTTGAACCTGGTAGAGAGTTTTCGTTTTTCTACATCTGTCTTACAATGCTATCAACATCACAGTGAATTCCAGATAGTGAGTGATAGGTGCGACATCTCAGGAAAACTAGAGTTTTTTCAGGGTTGATGAATGTACAGTTTGCATTTCTTTTAAAAAGAAATGAAGGTTACACTTTTTAATGGTTGCAAGAGATGCTTAGTCTGATGGTTAGAAACAACAAGTACCTGAGGCAGCCTGAAGTATCCTGTCTCACAGGCAGGGATCTTTTCACAGTTTCTGTGTTGTGCCTGTCTCTCCATCACCAGTAGTCTGAATCACATGTCTTCATCATCCAGATTCCTTTTGGGAAACATATTCTGAATGTAGGCAGCCCAGCAATTGCTCAGGAACTTAGCAATTTTGGGAGTGATAAAAGAGGTGGACTGACGTCATACAAAGGGAAGAAAATGTGCTGTGCTGTCTGTGCTGTCTGTCTGCCATTCAGAGATACCTAAACAGGTTGGAGAGTTGGGCAGTGAGGAAACTCATGAGGTCCAAGAAGGACAAGCGCAGGGTCCTGCACCTGGGAAGGAATAACCACCGGCACCAGTACAGATTAGTGGTTGACCTGCTGGAAAGCAGCTCCACAGAGAGGGATTTGGGGGGAGTCCTGGTTGACAACAAGTTAACCATGAGGCAGCAATGTGCCCTCGTGGCCAAGAAGGTCAATGGGATCCTGGCTGCGTGAGGAGAATGTTGCCAGCAGGTGGAGGGAGGGGATCCTACCCCTCTCCTCAGCTCTGGTGAGGCCGCACCTGGAGTACTGGGTGCAGTTCTGGGCTCCCCAATACAAGAGGGACATGAAGCTTCTAGAGAGGGTCCAGCGTAAGGCCACAAAGATGATTAAGGGACTGGAGCATCCGTCATATGATGAAAGACTAAGCGAGCTGGGCCTGTTTAGCCTTGAAAAGAGAAGATTGAGAGGAGATCTGATCGACATGTACAAGTACCTTAGAGGTGCATGTAGGGAGGATGGGGCCAAATTCTTCTCGGTAGTGGCCAGTGACAGGACAAGGGGTAATGGGTGCAAGTTGAAACACAGGCAGCTCCATCTCCATGTGAGGAAGAACTTCTTTGCTGTGAGGGTGACAGGGCAATGGAACAGGCTGCACAGAGAGGCTGTGCAGTCTCCGTCTCTGGAGATCTTCAAAACCCGCCTGGATGCCACCCTGTGCCCCATGCTCTAGGTGTCCCTGCTGGAGCAGGGGGGTTGGACTACATGATCTCTAGAGGTCCCTTCCATCCTTAACCATTCTGTGATTCTGTGATTCTGTGAAATACTGCCGGATCCATGAACCCACTTTGCTCCTTGATGTAAGGAGAAAAGCACGTGCTACTTCCTCACCTTCAGCTGAGTGTTTCCAGGCTGATGAAGAAGTCACTCTCAGCCTTGGGGGAGCTGCCCAATTCCTGATGCTCTTGCATCAAGGTAGACATCTACTTCTGGGCCTCATCCAACTTAGGACGTAGGTTGGTAGCCTTGTCCAAGTTATGTCTTTCTTCTCTTTTCCCTCAGGTTGAGTCTATATTATCCCATCTACCCCAAAATGCTCAGAAGAGGAAGGGAAAGGAAAAATAACCCCAGAAGGAAAGCGCTGCATGTTCTCCTTGCTCCAAATAAGCATGGAAAGCCTTCAACCTAGGCTGTACTCTGCTATTTCCTTTCTTCACCTTGGGATTGTCCTTCTAGTTTGGTATGCTATGGCACTCCAAACAAAATCACAAAATGAAATCAAAATGCTCCCTTCTATGACGAATGCCTTGTGGTCAGCACCCTCCAGGACATAAAGTAGCAGCCTGTTAGCCCTCATTTTCCTCTTCCTGAAGTGCTTCAGATGCACTTACTAGTGATAATAAACACAGGTCTATCCAGAATGCTTTCCAAACGTCTCTTCTGCTGAGTTCCCTTCAAAAGCAAGTCTAAGAACTACTTTTTTACTATCTGTATGAATTCACCTTCCTCATGCATAAACAATATACACCTGTGGGAAGGTGATTCCGTGTTTGCGTTTTGAAAGATGCTAGGGAAGAATCTGTGAGAGTTTTAATATTTTCCTTCCCCAGATGGCAGTGTGAAAGTGGACACTTTTGTTTTCCTCTTCTTTTGCTTTTATAACTGAGACTAAATTCAGGAAAAATATTGATGTGGGCTGGGAGGGGAAGGCTCTAAGTGTGCCTTGCAAGAAGGAAAAAAAAAAAAAGATGAGAACTGGAGAGCACGTGGACTGTGTGTAGCTGAAGTAGCAGTACTTCTGTGAACTCTACATCAATAAAGCCGCTTCCCCACAGATTTATATCTGGTGGCTGATTGCAAACTCCAGCTGAAGTTGTTTTCCTTCAGTCAGGCGACTGAGAAGGCTGAGCTGTGTGGCTTCTCTGGTGTCTAATAGAGCATGAATAAACACGCCACTTTTCCCAAGGATGTCTTACTGGTCCCATCCTCCCCAGTGCCTCTTTTCACAAAATGTACAGGAAAGTAATAATCCAAGAGCCATCTCTCTGTGACAATTATTGTTTGATTTGGCCAAGAAACTCATAAATTACTACAGAGGGACACAGACAGACAAACATGAACATGTATGAAATGATTGCATAAGCTCCATTTCCCCAGGAAACCAGACTGAAAGCAGTTCTGTTGAAAAAGAAACTTTTACTAACCAAATACCAAAGGAAAAAATGAATAAAAACTTACCAGGGCTAGAATGCAGAGTTTGGATATTCGGGCCTTAGAGGGAAAACTGGTCCTTGAATATTTCATGCTTAAAACTGAAGTTTAAGCTCTTGGGGGGTCTTATAATACCTCTTATAAACACCTCGTAAGGTTTCTTTCTTATTTTCTTTAGTATGAAAAAGTACATGTTGTTAATAAATGAGGGCAAATGATACATACTACAAAACAACAGTTATGGGCTAGAAGGGTACAATCAGTTACTTCTGAACAGAAAAACAAGCACAGCTGAAATGACTGGAAATGGTTATGCCTTTTAGCCCTAGTTCTTTTCACTTTATGATTTTTTTTTCTTTTTTTCAGCCACAAGTTTGCAAAATCTAATCGAACCTTGGAAATGCACTGACATATTTACAGTGCTGGCAAGCCTTGGTGTGTGACCAAAATGGTCAGACCTGATTCTGAATTTATCTAGACCTGACTGGCAGCAAAGATATTGGACACAGTGGGTTTCCAGCAGGAGGGAAGAGTTTTCCCTTCTCAGGCACCCAACTCCATCCCAAAGCCTTGAGAATATTGCTGAACTAGTGGAAGAGAAAAAAGGCTTAGATGAATGAACAGTTCAGCATTTCTGTGGTCGCTGATCTACAGAATAGAAATACCAGGGAGTGCACGTTACCCACAGTGGCTGAAGTCACTTTTTTGGCACGTGTCATAAAATTGCTTGTCAAGGAGACCATGATATGAAGCAGGTCAACCTACAAAGGCTGCAGCTTGTGCTGGTTCAGGAATGTCTGCTGGGATTCTTCATCCTTTCATCTTTTCTTAGATTATTAGTGAATATATTTTCCTCTCTTTTCATGTGCATCAAGAAAATCATCAAGAGGCAGGAGGCAAACCCAAAAGTTCCTCTTCTTGCACTTCCCACATTTGTTCAAATAGTTGAACTAATATTTATGAATAATGCATTGCACCCATGAATGTCACAAATCAATACAGCTCCAAGGACTTTGTTTTTATACCAGCTGAGGCCTAGACTACATGTGTGTTATTAATCCAGCCCCTTTTACTGTTTAGCAAATAGTGTGGTTATCTTTATTATCAGCAAGGATTTCCCAGAGTGCCCACATTTCTGACAGGTTCCTGATTTTCTGTAGCTTTTTCATTTTGAACAGAAAATTTTCATGGAATATGGCATCTGAATTGTGTGCTTTTTTATTTGTGCTTTTTTTTTTTTTTTCCTCTTTTAGCTTTATTTTTTCTTGGAATCTTTAAGAAATTGTTATTTTGAAAATAGATATTGGGAAAGACAGTTACTCAAGGAAAACATGATACTCTTGAGAACTGTTGCCATTCTCGTGCATGAATGCATGTTGCCTGGTCCAAAACCACTGAAACATCATTTTTGCCCATGTAACAGTCAGATAAATAGGATCTAATAGAAAACTGAAAATTTAAGACCATATGAATATAATAGGTCATTATTTTTCAGGGCAAAATAAAGGAGAAAGAAAACATGACATTATAAGAAAAAAAAACACAACAATTTAAATTATTAGTATTGGTCTGCACATCTAAAATGATGCATACTTGTGAATTGACATAAAGTTCTACCATTTTTTAAACTGGAAGCTATAAAAACTCGTATTTCAGTGATTCATGTTTTCTCTACTGTCATTCAAACACTAAATGTTTTTATTCACAGTGAATCATCCAGATTAATATTACTGAGCTCAACAGAGTCCCCAGACTGACACCAGCTGAAGAGCTGCCCTAATGGGTCTGGGTCTGTTTATGGGGAATGAAACCACAGTCGTGTCTCCCTGAAGGCAATATTCACTTGAGTACAAATGGTTGAGCCTGCATGAATGAATTACTTTTTTGAAGGCTCCATTTATCAGACTTAGATAGCGGCTACTTCACCCATTTCAGTGGATCTGATTTATACCAGTTCATCAGAGAAATAATCATTCAGTCCCAGAGAGCAGATTGCAAGGTTGCTTTACCTGAGCTAGCAGAAATATAGCTGCTGGGTGTGTTATCAGCCTTAGTTCTGTGCCAGTGCAGGGAGTGCAAGCCATACAGCACCATACGTTCCTCCTCACTAATGGTGCGTTTCAAGGTGCATCTCTTTGCATGTTGCTTTTTAAGGGATTTTTAACATAGGCAATGAAGAAATACAGTGAGAGATTTACCACATTAGCCCATCCCAACACACAAGTAGCAGCTGGTACCATCTGATACCATGTGCACCACGGTGCCAGGAGAGCAGGTCTCCATCGGAGCTTTTGACTCTGTATCCACTATGTGGTCCTGGGCCAACTTCTTTGCTCAGACTGTTTAGAAAGCAAGAGGGGGAGTTCTCCTGCTGTATTTCTTGCTTTCCGTGGTGTCAAGTCTTATCTGCAAAGCCCACAAACTCCCTCGAAATGAGATACTCACCTGGGTTGAAGTGGGGCTGGCTGAGTGCTCAGATGCTTGATGCTATCAGCAGTTGACTAAACAGATGTTTTCAAACCCCTGCTTCTCAAGTTTCTTTGATATTTCAAAGGGCCAGGCTGATGTAACTCTCCTTCCTACAACCCAATTAACAACAGCAGCAATAAGAGAAGATGGGGCAGTTTAACCAGCCCATAACATCCTTCTGGGAAGGCTGAGGCTCCCATCTTTGCTGTGGTGACAGGTATGGCCATGTCCCTGTGTGCAGCAGACAAGTTCTGCAGAAGGAAGCCTCCTCTGCCAGGCTGGCTGTGCTGAAAGGCAGAACAAGGACACGGCTGATGAAAACCCAACACTGCTACTTGTTTGGCTTGTTCAAAAGCCAGGCTCATAATTCTCAGTCTTCACCTTTTATGAGTCACTAAATACCAAGATGCTCTCTTTATTTCCCCTGGGCTCACAGACAGGCTCTGATCTCACTTGCATTAGGGTAAATCCACTGCAGGCAAGGAGCTATTCCTGCCACGGAGTCATAGGCAGGATCCATCCTCCCTGAGCTCTTTCTATTCTTGCTAGGTCCTGTTTGCTTTGGCCAGCCACAGCCCCCAGTAAAAGTGTCAGGCACATTGAATGGCATAAAATAAATCTATCCATTTCCCAGGAAAGAAAAAAAGAAGACTGTAAAATGTAGTCAAATTGAGAAATCAGTTTATATGACCAAGGGACCTGGAGGACATGTTGAAGGAGCGATATTAAAGTATTAGGCTACTGAATTCAGGGCTATTTCACCCTGGCACATGCCCTTCCCATTTTGTTGTGGATAGTGTGAATGCAGCGAGATGGGGTGATGGATAATTACATTCACAAGCAAAATGTCCATGGAGGGTAAAAGGTGAAGAGAGAAAAAAAGTCTTTAAAACTACAAGATTGTTTCAATGTCTAGAAATCCAATTGGTCGCTGGGACTTAAGAGCAATGTGGCTTCTTTTTTCTACTGAGCAGAGTAAGGGGTTATTTACTCAAACCTTGCAAATTTATAGGCTGGAAGAAGGTCCTGAATTCTCATAAGACAAGCAGACACCAGCAGAAAGGCGAAGCTAGCAAACTCAGAGTAAAAGAAAAAAGAAAGAGAGAGAAAATGCTGGAAAAGGAAAAAGTGAAAAGTGAAGAACTTTTAACAGAGAAGGCAACTGAACTCAAGAGAACGTAAATTTTCAAGCATTCAAAGATCTCAGATTGAGATTAAGCCTTTGAATTAGGCAGAGAAGTGTTCTTAGCCCCACCTGTTATTGGAGTGGAGGCAATTCTCCAGGACTGAGCAAGAATGGGAGGTGATTGCACTGATCTGTTCCATCACCTTTGGAAAGGACTGGCAGAAGCAGAGCTGCCATCACTGTCACTTTAGCCTTAATGAGGTAGCCTTGCTCACGGTCACCCCATATCTGCACCTCCATGCTGGAGCTCCTTCCTGGGCGATGCTAAGACAGCACTATGAGGAAGAGGAGCCACAAGCAGCCGGATCTCCATGTCACGGGGGCCTTCCCGGCACGCTCGGCTGCAGCATCAGTGCAGGAATTCACCTTGGGGAATGACATTCAGGGATATGGTCTGAAGTGGGTGGAATGACCAAGTGTTTCATAGGGAAAAATAATTGTCATTTCTGGTACGACTTGCCGAAATGCTCTTTCCTTCAATTTTTCAGTCTGATAATTTGGGAGCCTTGAACTCTTATTCCTTTTGCATTTGTAAAGCTACTCTCAGGACCCCTTCAACTCTTTCCAGCTCCCTCATAAGAGGCATTTGCCACCCACTTTGCCTCTGAGCAGTAACCCCAGGCTGATCAACTTTTACCTCTCTTGTAAAGGCGAAAAGACATCTCACATAGGTTGGGGAAATGCACTCTCCCTTTGGGAGCACTCATTTCCCTTTTACTGTTCTAGGGAAATTGGGTATTACTGAGGAAGACTTTAAATACTTTCCAAATCAGATTTAGAGGTGTAAGGGAAAATATTATGCCCATGCTGAAGCAAAAAGAGGAGAACACAGCAGAGGTAACAGAGGTAAAATCCTTCTGCCAGGCAGAACAGTTATTACAGGGCGCAGGGATCCAAATTCAGCTCTATCCACAGGGGTGATGCACCCCCATGTAGCCGGGCAGTGTTTCCTATGTACATTTCTGGTACAGAATAAAAACAAAATATTGTACCAGGGTCCCCAAAACAGATCCATACTGTGATACACACCACCAAAATCACAGAAGGGGTATGAGCTTTCATATCAGTGGTGGGATACTCTAGAACAGAGCAGGGTCCCTCAGGAACGTGGCTAAATTCCTCCATGCGGTTTGCGAGGCAAGCTTCTTTCTGGTCTTAAATGAAGCCACTGACATTTTTTTTTAAAGAAGAGCATATACACTAAGCATCTGTATATGGTTGCGTACACGTAAAGCATTTAAACAATCTCAGCCAGCCGGACCACTGCACTGTAACTTTCCCTTTAAGAGCCCTTTGGCTAAGGGCGATGCACTGAAATGCAGGAGGTGGGACAACAACACACACACAAAAATGAAGAAGTGAAGGCAGGAAAAGTTTCTCCAGAGGAAAAATGCAGGGCTTGTCCTTCATCCTGACGTCAGATCTGTCTTTAATAAAATCCCCAAAGAGCCAAGAGAAAAAGGCAGACTGCCTAGGATAGGTTGCCAGTTCAGGATTGCTCTGAATTCCCCACAGTGGTGTTTTTGCGCAAAACGGCTTGAAATCTGGGTTCAATCAATGTATTTAATCCCGGCTTCCAGGGATGAGGTGGCTTTTGCCCTGGATTCTAACAACAAGCAGCATTTTGCAGGTGAGTGTGGGAACGGGAGGAGAGGATCATCCTCTGCAAACACACTCGCTCTGTTTGTGCAGTGGGATGAGGGGCCCCAGAGCTTGGTGCCTGCGGTGCCCATGGAAAACTGGGAGCAGGGAGCCTGGGGAGCTGGGAAACAGGGAGTGAGGAAGGAAAGGTGAGCTCCGGAGGAAAGGAGAGGAAAGGAAAGGAAAGGAAAGGAAAGGAAAGGAAAGGAAAGGAAAGGAAAGGAAAGGAAAGGAAAGGAAAGGAAAGGAAAGGAAAGGAAAGGGAAGGAAAGGGAAGGAAAGGGAAGGAAAGGGAAGGAAAGGGAAGGAAAGGGAAGGAAAGGGAAGGAAAGGGAAGGAAAGGAAAGGAAAGGAAAGGAAAGGAAAGGAAAGGAAAGGAAAGGAAAGGAAAGGAAAGGAAAGGAAAGGAAAGGAAAGGAAAGGGGAAAGGAAAGGAAAAAGGAAAGGAAAGGCACAAGGGAAGAAGGGAAAGGTGCAAATGTGTCTCTGAGTTGACTCTGTCTATGCTCAGCATCCATATGGATCTGCATGGAAAGCTGCGTTTGTTTACTTTAATTGCAATTATCCTTATTGTGGATATCCACAAATGTCCTTATTGTGGGGTAGAAAAGGGAAGAAATTGCTGCCGGGGGCAGCCAGGTCCTGCTCGTAGGGGAGCCGCTGTGAAATGCAGGGGCAGGTCCCGGCACCGGGGACTGGGTCAGTGCTGGGACCGGGGCTGGATCCATGCCGGGTCTGTACTGCGCCGGTACGGGGTCCATGCCCATCCTGGGTCCGCACCAGGTCTGCGTCGGGACCGGGTCCGTGCCCGTCCCGGTCCACGCCTTCCTGCCGCTACAGGGGCAGGTCACCACTCGCCCGCTGCAGCCCCAGGCGCCAGCAGGGCAGGAGGGTTGGTGTGTCCCCTCTCCCCCAGTTTCTCCCTGTATCTGCCCAGTTCCGCAGTCCACGCAGGCAGCAGCTGCTTCCCCTCTCCTCCGCTTTGGGAAAACCTGTGTAGGAAAGGCACTATTTCAGGAGAGGTGTTGTGTTTTTCTTGTCCTCTCCTGGGACATGCTTGTGGCTGGTGTAAAATCCCTGGGGCAGAGATCCCGGCTCTGAGCAGCCGGGATAGGAGGCAGGGGACGATGGGTTCTAGTGAGGGCTCCTTCCTTGGGCGAGAGCGGCCAGGCAGCAAAATTGGGACCTCTGGTGCCCCTCACATCATCCCCATCCCCAGCCTCATCCCCAGAGGGGATGGACTCAGGGTTTGGGGAGCCCTGGGGGGCCCTGGGGAGCTAAACCCGTGTGAAGCTGTGCCTGAGCACTGCTCCTGTTCAGAGGGCAGTGAAGTCGGCCGCGTTGTGCGAAGCGGGTTTTGCTTTGCAGGGCTGCTAGCTCCGGAGGTTGGTTTATGCCTTAGGCAGATAATGTGGGGTTTTACACCAAAAAGCGGCGTGCGCGATGCGGTGCACCAGGTGCAGCTGGTGCATGCAGATGGCAGAGCGATAAGGGCTGCATGGACGTGGAGATGGACTGATAGGGGCTCCCTCCTAGAAAAGAAAAGAAAAAAATAAAAAGAGCTAACAACAAACAAACAAAATGTACCTCTCAGCTGCTCTAAAGCAAGACTCGACTTTGGCTTTTGATAAGTAAGCAAAAAGTCACACAGAGGGAGGGGTAGTCCCCCCTACTCCATCTCTCAGTGTTATTACCAAAGAGCTGCGTGAACTCTATACATTTTATATACATTTTATGTGTAAATATATGTATATATATAGTGGCTTTCCTGTATTCCCTTGATACCATAGCTATCTGGAAGAAAAAAAAAAAAAAAAAGGCAGCAGCTGTAGCATAAAAGTATGTGAGTGCATGCAGACACACGCGGCTGCTGTGGGGATGAGTAAGTGCACTCCAAATAACATCGGCGGTATGTTTGGTCTAATGACTATCTAAAAGAGAGTTCAAATGAGTATGTAAAAATAGTCTTAAGAGAGTCCTGAGCCTGGTCTGCTTCCTATTCAAAGCTTAACATCCTCCATTGAGTATTGCAGATGAAGCTCTGATTTTTTGGAACATCCCGTGGGCATAAAGCCAAGAAAAGAATGGGAACGAAAAGTGTCCAAGTGCACAATGGATAAAAGGGGCTAGGGAGAGTAACATGGGGAAGAGTATTAATATGAAGAATAATAACTGAAGGATTTGGGAAAAAGAGCAGGGTTGGTCTGGTCAGATTAAAAGCAGGCTGTCTGCAGGAGCAAGGGGTATTACTAATGGTATGGGAAATTGTAAATGTTTAATGAGTGGCCACAGTGGTCATGAGAGATGTCTTGGGTAAGTCACACAGGCTGTAACATATGAGAGCTGATAAAGCCCTGGCACAGCCTCACCTCGCTGTGTATTCGTTGGCTCTTTGGTGGCATCATCACAATGGCGATGAAGATCTGCCCAACGTCCCAGGTGCAATGCATGGAGTGATGGTGCTGGGCAGACCACACTGTCTATGCAACCTATGCCTCCCTAGGAGTGCTGCATATATGAAGAAAGCTGGAGAGGAAAAGGTGATATATTGGGCTTGACTCTCTAGCTTTACTCTTTGTAGCTGGGATGTATGTGTTTGGTCCAGAAAGAAAGGAGAAGAGTTAATATGGGAAGGTCAGACACGTCTTACGAGGCATTTAGAGCACAGCCACCAGGTCTGCAAGAGCTTCTCCCTCCTACTCCCCAATTTGGTGTCAAGCCACAGACAGTTACTGAGTTCTTGAACAATTTTATTGGTAATGTTCTTTTTGGGGAGAATGTTCTTATTGGGGAGAACTGAGAAGACTAAAATAACAACGTATATTTAGAAGTTCAGGGTAAAACAAAAGGATCTTCTGCCTTTAGACCCGACAGCTCAGTAAATATGAGATCCTTTATTCAAATAAAGGAATTTCTGATATTCCTTTAGGAATTTCTGGGGTTTCTGAGACATTTGAAGTGGGAGAATGCAATCCTGTGGCCTTTTCCTTTAATGGTGCTGGTAAACAGCGGGTCAAATAGCAAAGAATGACATTGCTCTTTCCCAAATAAACCAGTAGGCAGTTATTAACACTTTTATATGGTGTGGGTGCCCATTGCAGCACATAAACTTTGGCTTTTGGCTTTAGTGGGACCAAGGGGGAAGGAGAGACATGTCCTAAAATGGTTTCAGGTAGAGACCATCTCCTCTGTTTGATTTGATTGGGTTAGAATGTCACTTGCAATGAGCCAAGCTCAGGGCTACCTCGGGCCTTGTGGAAGGTGGCTTGACATATAATGTGTGTTTTTTCCTTCTCCTTTTTATAAGATTTATTGGTACAGGTTAGATGCCAAGAATTTCATTTGCAAAGTGTTTGGATTTGGTGGCAGGAAAAACTGATTACATTTCTTTAGCCTCCTCCAGGAGAAACCACATTCTGACCAAGGTTGAACAAAAAAAAAAAAAAAAAAAAAAAAAAAAAAAGCTACATATTTATACATTCACTTATCTCTGCTGTTTGCTAGCAGCTTGTCTGTTCTTTAATAATAATGGTTCCAGGTACCTTTATCCTGGTCTGCAAAAATCCTGTGGCTCTCCAGAGGAGTTGACCTGAGTTGTGAAAACCAAATACTTCTCAATACAAGGTCATAGTCTGGCAGCTCCTTGTAAAGGATAATGGTGCATGGATTATTTTAGGTAGTGTAGGCTCCAAGTTGATGTGATTTACCACTCCAGCCTTCCCAGCAGGAATGACGGTAAGCATCATTCCTGAGGGATATGACTGCTTCATGTATACAGTTTTTGCTAAGCTAGTCTTTGATTTGTCGGTCCCCTCTCAAAATCCTCCTGCCTGAAGAAAACAAAGCATTGCCATTTCAGTGGCAACGTCTTGAAAGTAGCACTGAACAGTGTTTTAGATGGATCAGAGCTCCTCCAAACCTGTTCTTGATAAACTGAGAATACAAACACAGATGCACGCTGATTTTGTTGAGAGCAGCAGGCTTTTATGCATAATTTTTCCTAACTTCTGCCGTCAGTCTCTGAATTTGCTTTGGTAGCCACATGTTTTTACATTCTTCTGCCTTCCCAAGCTGCTAGGCAGAGGCACAGGGCAAAAATTGTCCGAAGTGCTCCACACCTTCATGCACATTTGACTTCTTTTTTCAGAGTCTTATGGCTCCCCTCTATGGATGTTAAGAATTGTTCTAGCATCTCACTAGTGCTCAGCTGACTGAGAGCTGCTCTTTCTGGATGACTCAATTGTACAGTGGGCCCTGAGCATTCCTGTCTGCATGACCCTGGCCCTCATTTGTGAGTGGAAATGGAGGTGTTTTGGGGAAAAAAGGAAAAAAAAAAAAGGAATATTCTGCAGGCAAACATGGCAAACATTGGCAGCTGTGGTTTGGCAAAAGCTCACTGCTCACAGCTTCAGCTGAAGATGCTTTTGAGAACCAAACCTGCCAGTGTCCCATGCTATGGATCAGAAAGCACAATAAGGTGGCGTTTCTTCATCCCTTTGATATTGTTTGTCACTTGGTGTATCTAGGCACCTTTTATTAAATATCCCCCTGACTCTCCCTTCATTTCTTACAGTATAGCTCTACCATCCTTGTTATCATGGTGTTTATGTTAAAAGTAGAATTTTCTGTTTCTATTGAATAGAAACTTTAAAGCTGACATCTTCTCAGTGACCAGCCTCAAAACATCCTGCCCCTTTCTTGGGTTCTGAGATGTGCTGCTCACTAATACTTCAGCTCCTCCAGCCCAGCTCCCTGGCCTGGGTTAGGACGCTCGCATTTCCCCATTGATCCCTCCTCCAGGTGCTCTCCTACCAGCAGCTTGCCAGCTTGTGAGATGAGTTCAGCCTGGCATTGCTGCATGCTGGCTCCCAGGGTTTGTTTTTACAGATTTGTTCTTGGGATGAGGGACTCTGAGTGTGCTGCTTTAGCAGCTCTGTGCAGATGTTCCCCACTGGCTTCCTGGCTGTGGGTGAGGGTCACCAGTTCTCCTGGTGGTCTCCAGGCTCTGTGAGATACCTCCACTGGTGCCTGTTATTTACTGCACTTATATTGGATCTGTACATGTTTCCCTCTTGATTGCTGCTTATTCTGGTATCCTCACTGAAGCTTCAGCTTAATCTCTCGTGACTTCTAGTACATTCCTGCTGGGATTTGACTGTCATCATAGCATCTGGCCAGGCTATGGGAGAGCAGAAGGGGAAAAGGCCATCCCTGGCAGTCTGGGTGCTCTATTTGTGACTTTTCTTGTGGATGGGGGAGGAAAGGAGAGCCTTTTGGCTGAAACAGCTGTGGAAAAAGATAACATTTAAACTAAGCGTTGCAGCACAACCTGAATAATGAATTTCTAGTACTGCGGTGATGCATTCCAGGACTGTGTGGTCATTTCTCTGTTCCTTTCTCTTTCTCAATAGCTCTCATGTTGTTCTTTTGTTTTATTAGCCTCAGTCTGTCATTCTACTTAACCTAGAAAGCAAGTGAGAGATGAGCATATTGGAAGGCTAAGAGTCATGAACTCCAGGAAGGTTTGTAATGAGCCCAAAGGGAAACCTGAGATGTTTTTGTAGAAATAATTGTGGATTCACGCATCATCCATGGAGGGTTGTGAATCAGCCAAGCACACCTGAATCCTGATGTTGGGCACATGTGCAGTTAGGACTTTGCTGTTATGGAGCAATTCCACCCTTGCAAAAGGATCTTATCCTAAGAGCGTGCACGCTTACCTCCTTGCAGCTTTTGAAGGGATCATAAGAAAAAATGACTGATGCTTGGTGTGGGGGCACCATAACAAGGTCACTTGGTCCAGAACTGATTGACATTCAAATGAAAAGAACGCACAGTACCTGTAATGCTTTGGCAGCTCTTACACCTTTGTTTCAAAACTGAAACACACTCCTCCTATTCAGTTTATAGTCACTGATATTTTAGGGAATTTCCCTTCTTAGCTTATTGATACCACCTTCACTGAAATGCATCCAAGTGGATGTGCAACATTGATTTTATTATTTCACCTCTAGCATGTGAGAGTCTAGCTTGACTGAGTTAGTATCTATGCTCAGTATTACCTGTATATAATGCGAGGAAGGTAGTGAAGTCAGCTGTAGAGCAATCATGAAATTCTCTACACTACCTGACACACAGCTTGCTCCCCTACACCAGGAACAGTACAATCTACATACATTTAACAGTTTTGACCAAAGTTGCTCTGGATGACTCAGAAAACCTTTTCTGTGTTAGAAGGCAGCATTTGTGTGTGTGTGCGTAATATGTGCGTAAGTAGCACTTTCCCCTTTCTAGAATTTACAAATACATCTCAAGCCTTAATTTTCAAGCGGTTTAAAAGTTTCAGTTCCTTTCTGTGTTCTACTGGCTTTCCAGAGTCCCATCCTGCTTTCAGTTTTGGTGTTTTTGTACTAAATGTGTTTGAGTAACAACAGACCGTGAGGTGAGCGAGGGACTGTTTCTTTCTCTTGCTGAAGTTTCCTCACCCATAAACACAGACTGTGACAGGGTGATGATAGAGAAAAGAACCTGTTTTTGCTTAAAACCCCTTTGGTCCCTTCTGGGGACCGCACCAATGACCTGCAGCAGTGTTTTTGGTGAACTCATTTTGCTTCATGGAAGACCCAACCTTCTTCCATTGAGTGGACAGTCATGTACTAGGGGTCTGCAGAGAGGTAACTTCCCTAAATTGTGCCAGCACAGTCTTAAAGCTTCTCCAAACGGTGCTCTGAACCTGCCACACTCCGAGATAAGAGCCCTTGGCACATATTTGGAGTGCAGGAGGCTACTCTGAATCTGTGTTTTGCACTTGTGGATCCTCTTTTCTGAGTTGTATATGATGTATATGATGATAGGAAAGCTCTGTCTTGAATTTGGGATCACCAGATTATAGCTGCTGTGACAAAGGCAACCACTCTTATTTGGTTTGATAAGAAGGCAGAGACCCAGAAATCCATCTGGGGGGAATTAAGAGCCTCTCTGAGTGGCTGGCACAGGCCTTGGGTGCCTGCGGGCGGCCAAGTCCCCGCTTCTAGAGTAACAGCTGGGTCATTTTAGCTATTTAGCAGGAATAGACCAAACCACAAAAACTGCAGCCAGTGCTGGGAATCTACAAGTGGATTACA